>JASDQU010815624.1:40431-64047 GCA_032191745.1 Picea mariana
TCTAACGGTCATGTGTAACCGCAGATTTCCCGATGGGATATCGTCCATCGATCAACACCTATTTAAGGTTAAGGGACTTAACTTTCCAGCTTCTTCTTTCGATTCGATAGTCATGAGTGACCACAAATCTCTCGACAAGATCTCGTCCGTCGATTCAATACTTATCAGGGATTTCTTAAGGCCTTGCGCCTTCACATCTTTTTTCAGGTTCTTGATGGCTTTTTCAAGAAATGTATCTCTATGGGGAGGTTTACCCAGGGTACTATCTAAGGCAGATAAGGGTATCTCTCTCTCTCAAGAATCAAGCATGAAGTTTGAATTAGATCAACATGCATATAAATATCAATTTAAGAGAGCATAAGCCACACGTAGTCTTTCCATATAAACATACAACTACCAGTACTGGTCAAGATACCATACAAACATTCTTATAATGAAGTCATTCATGATTTCACAACTTATAATCATAAAGGTCAACATACATATATTTCAAGATGTCAAAGGCAAAACACTTATCAAAAAATAACACCAAGGGTTATGCAACTGCTGAGAGGGGTGCTCGTTTCCACCCAACTGTAGGTTTAGCGACTCCCAGCGGATTTACCACTAGCCACCAACGAGCTGAGACCACGATGCTGTGAGACCGTGTCTCTGTTTTTTAGTGACCAGAAGCGAAGGTTACTCTCCTTCCTCTCTGCTATCACTCACTCTGCATATCGCCAGAGTTCTCCCCTCATGTCTGCCCCCAATCACTTCTCCCCCACACCTTATCCTCTTGCAAGGTTGTGTGTGGTGCGATTTCCCTCACGCTAGTCAGGCCTGACAGCTCTATGGATGGGCGGTTCACCTCCCCATCCCTCATTAATTCATGAGGAGCCATCTACCTACCAGCTTGCGAGACATTTAATTCGGGGCCAGCGAGCTGCTTTTGGTTCTCCGGGCTAGGTGCCTTCCACCGCCATCGTGGTCTCTTTTTCAGCACATCCCCTCTCAGCAGTCCTGCAATATAAATTATTCACATTCATCGACCTTTTCCACAAGGTCCATTCACATCACATATTCACATTTCTGAGTTTTCCACAGTTCTGGGCCAGTCCAGTTATTTTTACAAACTAGCAGAAACAGGGTGTTACAAGTGCACTTCACCTTGAATTTTCATCCTTCCATGGGAATATTCCCCTCCTAACAAGTGCACATTTCCTCTAAAGTTTAATTCAAAATGCATGAGTTGTATGCATGACTCAATGTTAGTTCTATTTTTAGTCACTTCAGTTATGGAGTTTAGTTCAACATGCATGAGTTTTTGCTTGTGCATGATTAACTCTATTATTAGCTATTTAACTTCATTTACTGCTAATTTAACTTTGGAGTCACATGTGCATGCACAAGGAAGCCCTAACCTAGTGCACACTTCTTCTCTAGTGGAGAGTTATATATATATGTGTGTGTGTGTGTGTGTATGAGGAAAAGTGATCATACTTATCACTTCCTTTGTTGTCTTTGTTTGGGTTCAAGTTTTGGTACTTATCACTTATTTTGGTACAATCACTGTAAGACAAGATGCAAACAGGTTCCATGCTGAAGGGTGACAAAAGATGCCATAAAGGATTCTCAACAACTTGACCCACTTCCTTTAATTTTCTCCCACCCAGCTAGATGAGTACCCCTTTCTTTTATAACGAGCTTGAGGAGGATAACAGATGCTCGGTATAACTCACCTTCGGTGAGTTCCTCTTCCTTTGTTTAACGAACTAGAAGAAGTAAGGGTTCATTCTCGTATGGGCCCTTTAATGTGTAATTTAGCGAGTCCAACGAAGGAAAACTCGATGGTTTTTCATGTTTAGAGAGTCTGAAAATAACTTAAAGGTGACTCCAGGGTTTTCCTTTTTTGTAATTTTAGACTCACGAGGCTGAAAAAGAGATAAAATACCACTCAAAAGACGCCCTTTCAAAATTTTTTAACGAGTGTGAAAGGAAGCGAGATCACTCGAAAATCATTTCATGTTTAGAGACTCTGAAAAGAGCTTAAAGGAGACTCCAGGGGGTTCCTTTTTCGTATAACCTTTACGAGTCCGAAAAAGTGATAAAATTATACTTAGTTACATTCTCATGTATTTGTGAGCGCAAGAAAGAATAAAGACTAAGATCATAATTGGTTTCATTTTTACGCAAGATTGAAACAAAATAAAACTATGCTTGTAATTTCCCAACGTAATTTCCAAAGGTTTTGAGGGATACCCATGGTGGTTGGTACTTTGCCCCCCAGCTTGAAAAGCTAGTGGCTTAGCTCCAGAATGATAATCAAAGGCTAGAGACATGCCCCCCCAAGCTTTGTTTCATTCGACGACTTTGAGGTTGTCACCAATTTTTATACTAGATGGAGAAAAAAGATGAGGGCGGATGAAAGAAAGGTTCAAATACGAGACCTAATGAAAGAATCGACTCAACATCTACGATATCTAGCTAAAGACTCGAATCAATAACTACGAGATATAGTGAAAAGACTTGACTCGATGAGAGAGATGACTATTTCATTTTTTAATGAGCTTGACACAAGAAAAGAACTATGCTCAAGACCTCTATTTATTTTTTTAATGAGCTTTCCAAAAAGGAGAAAAAATATGCTCAAGACCTCCGTTTCATTACTTAACGATATTTCCACAGAGAAGAAAAAACTATGTTCATAACCTCTTCTTGATCATGGATTCCAAGAGGACAATTCTATGGAAGGAATACATGTTAAGGGAAAAATGTCAGTCATGGCTTCCAGGAGATCTTTGCTAGATGGAAGAAAAACACTCTTGAAGGAATACATGTCGATGACATCAATAAGGGTAGGGAGATCTAGCTCTAATAGCCCTATCGAAGATATTACGATGTCAACTACCATATCTAAGTCATGAGAAGGGAGATATTCCCTCTCATGCAGGTTTGAACGCATGGGTCAGGTCATTACATAATTGACCTGCGATGGGGCTGACATTGCTGGCATGTACAAACCGTTTAGGGAAGGTGGATGGTTGACCATTAGATGAGGGTCAATGAATGAAAGTTGGGTGATTGTTACTATGTTTCCATTGTGAGGGAAACACATCACTCGAAAGAGAGTGGACACAAAATATCTCATAATGTAGACATAGTCTCGCCCAAGGAGCAGGTTAAAGTCCAATGGGTTGTGAATTACCATCACATCGACGTAGACCGTTTTTCCTCCCAAAGTAACTAGAAAATGTGGAAGGATCCCTAAAGGTTGACTAACTCTTTTGTCAAAGTTCAATATATTCCGAGTCACGGGCACAAGTTACGGGGAACCAAAATCTTTCTAAGAATTCATGGATAAGATGCTAACAGAAGCACCTTCATCTATTATAGTGTTAGGAATATTCTTATCAAAAACCTGGACGATGATTTGGAAAGGCACGTAAGAAGGAATACAAGGTTCTGTCAAATGATTCCAATTAATAGAAATCATATGATTTCTTGAAGGGGGTGTCGTCAAGATGGGCATTGTGCCCCCTTGTCCGGTTGAATCAATATTAATGAGATAGATTGGAGAAACATCCTCACTCTTTGAATGGGTAGTGGTATTGACTGATGATGGGACTAGATCAACCACTTTGGTTTCACTCTTCAAGGGAGGAGTGGGATTGATTGATGATGGAAATGAATCAACCACTTTGGCACTCCTCAAGGAAGGAGTGGGATCGATCGATGAAGGAACTGAATTGACCACTTTGGCGCTCTTCAGATGAAGAGTGGGGTTGATTGATGATGAAATTGGATCAGTTACTTTGGCACTCCTCAAGGGAGGAGTGGGATCGATCAATGACAGAACTGGATTGACCACTTTAACACTTTTCAGATGAAGATCGAGGTTGATCGATGACGAAACTGGATCAATCACTTTGGTATTCCTCAAGGGAGGAGTGTGATTGATCAATGACGGAACTGGATCAACCAATTTGGAACTCCTCAAGGGAGGAGTGGGATCAATCGTTGAAGGAACTTAATCGACCACTTTGGCACTCTTCAGATAAAGAGTGGGGTTGATCGATGACGAAACTAGATTAGTCACTTTGGCACTCCTCAAGGGAGGAGTGGGATCGATCAATGACAGAACTGGATCGACCACTTTAACACTCTTCATATGAAGAGCAATGTTGATCGATGACAGAACTGGATCAATCACTTTGGTATTCCTCAAAGGAGGAGTGGGATCGATCGATGAAAAAACTAGATGGACCACTTTGGCACTCCTCAAGGGAGGAGTGGGATCGATCGATGACAGAACTGTATCGACCACTTGGGTTTCACTATTTATATGAAGAGTGGGGATGATCGATGACGAAATTGGATCAACTACTTGGGTTTGTGGTTCAACCGAGGATGAAACCAGATTGACCACCTGATCAACCAAACTGACCAGGGATGGAACCAGATTGACCAGTCCATCAACTAATGATGGTTTGGAAGAAATATTACGATAACCAGTTGGAAGTTGAATATTTTCCAAAAGATAAGAAGCCTTGTCCATACAAGGGAAAAGTTGAGAGTAATTATTACCTTCACATAACAAGCAAGGAAATTTGATAGTTTTATTTTTATTACCAACCTTAATGTCACTAGCTAACAGGGTGTCACTAGCATGTCCCGCAGGGGCTGATGACATGGAAGACCACATTTCTAAGACCTTGGGGTGGCCAGGGCAATCCCTCAGAAAGTGGTTACCCTTACAAATCCTATAAGGGAATTTGGGTTTAGGATTATTTTTTTTATACTTGTTGACTTTATCAACAATCCCAATACGATTAACTGTAGCTGGTTTCTTGGATCATGTTGAGCACTCAACACACCCTAAAAGGTTTTGTGAAGTTTTCTCTTTTGGGTACCACCTTTTGTTTTTAATAGAGTTTGTTGTGTAGGGATAAATAAGTTTTATGTTTCCATGTTTCATCATCGATCACATTCGGATTGGTTTGGATTTGTTGAATATATTGACTTCTTTTCTAAAGTAGACTTGGAATTTTCAACTAAGTATACATAGCTAAACTTTTGAGCTATGCACCTATTATTGACATCGATGTAGTAAAATCAACCACACGAAAATGACAAGCATCCATTGTCCATCGTCGATGTATCATTGACATTAAGAGAATGGAAGAGAGGGTGCGTCAATCACTGATTATATCTTGTGAATAAGTTGTCAAAATATCGCCAATGGTCGAGTGTCGTCATTCCTCGCCATTTGTACGATGTCAGGTGAGCAATAAATCCCTCTCCCTGTATTAACCCTTGGTCACCAACTAGACAGGTTTTCAAGGACCTTCGCATGGGCATGTATTCTCGCACGAGAACAGTCCCTTCCCTACCTGAGCAGATCTATTCACATGCAAAGTCTCCTTAGCTCTCACCTAGTCGGCCGAAAGTTAGATCCCCAAAAACAGAAGGCCCCAACAATAAGACCCTTAGCCCCGTAAAGTCGTTAGCTCTAGACCGGTTCAACCAATTGAAAGAAGGCCAGCCCTTAAGTGTGTCAATGAGGCCTTGAAATGCCATATATTTCTTAAGGAAATAGATCCCCTTTCCCGTTACACCTTACCGAGTTCATTACCTGATCAAGGGCATATATAATTGAATTGTAGGGAATGTATTCTAGGAAATACCTTTCCTTAGATTCCTGCTATTAAGGACTATCGGGGGCCTCAATTCCTTATCAAAGCCCTTATGATATGCATGCCTTACACATTATGACTGATCGGGTCCTTTCTTTTGCAGAAACCAGAAGGAAATAAAGTATTTTATTTACTTGAAAGATTTGGGTTATCTAAATTAATAAAGAAATGGAAAAAAAAAAACAACGATTCATCGTGCGAGCGCCACAAAATCATAAAGTTACCCTAGAAGTAAAGAGAATGTATCTTCTAAGTGGGTTTTTTGGAGAGTAGAAAAATGGGGACAAATGATGTGGAAAATCGAGAGACACTTCTTGAACCTTCCATATAAATCAAGTAGAAAATATTATCGCTCCTTATTAATTGAGGGAGGATGCTTCTCCCCAATAATCGCTCACTCACTCGCCTAAATATGGGGAGATATGTAGTTGGATCTACTGGCTCACCCGCAACCCAGACCCTATACTATTGGTGTTTTATTGTCTGCCACCTCAAATAATATAGTGGCACCATTCCCTAATTCTGAAGTAGGTAGCACTCAAGTGGAAATGCTAATTATTCAAGTGTTGGGGTGGGTTTCAGGTGGACCAAATAAAGGTTTCTTTCCCTTCTCCTTGGTTTATTTATACTAATAATAATTAGAGAGGTTTTTTTTCGTCGTGCTAACTCACTTAGAATAGTCAGATTTATGAGGCTAGAAAAAGGAATCAAAATCATATGCCTTCCCATTTCCATGTCTAAAGGAAGGGAGAGTGGATGGATAATATCAAGGGGAAAATGGATTGAGGGGAAGGATTGGATGGAATTGATGAAACAAAGCAGTTATTGGAGAACAAAAATGATTGGATGGAAACGCCTCACCCTCTTCCTTTACTCGACCAGCGACATTTCTTTATAGAAACTATTTATGTTCATAAATTTCCTCGGGGACTCTTCTAAATCATCGAGAGATAATGAAACGAAGGGTTTCCCTCATTATAGGACTTAAAAAAACATGCTTTCTAATCTCAAATAGCCTAATCCCATGTTCTGGGCCTTGATTCAGTCAGTGGAATAGCTATACCCAAAAATATTCTATAGTGAGTGTAGGAGGTCAAATATAGGTTGGGGACTTGCTCGCTATCCCCACGCTAGCCAAGCCAACCAGATACATAAGAAATGGAATCAAAATCCCTACATTGTTGTTAATTAAGAAAGGTTGTTGAGGTTCGTCTGCCCAGACCATGAAGAAGAATCATTCGACACCTAAAAGTATCGCTATATGGTTCTGATGGGTCAGTCTTGGGAGTAATAGAGTGGGGATATAGGCTTCATCATTGGCACCCCTATTATGATATGGAAAATGGAAAAAGGGAGGTGCATTGCATGGAAGGAAACAATGGATGAAGAAGTGAAACACACTCTTGAATTCACGTGTTCCTGTTATGCCAAGCGTCCACTCGATAGCTATTCCAAATTGTGTAGTCTCCCATGCCCACCTCATAGTGTGTCGTCTCAGTGTGAGTTTAGGGAGAAATCATAGAAATATTGAGTATGTGGGTAGGTTTCTTCTCCTTGGATTGCTTATAGGAAACTAGTTACAGTTGTTGGGAGAGACAGAAATCGCCCCACCTCGAATAGTGAGAGGAAAGGCCCCTTATAGTTATGGGTTTATGGGTGCTTCAAAACCAATTCCTTCCTTTCGGTTGGGTTCCCCACTCTCATGTTACGTGAGTTGATAAGGTGTGGGAATTATTCATTTTCATCTGGCCCGCTCTCATATAAGCTTGGGTGGAAGTAGAAAGGTGGGATAGTCAGCGAACGGTTCATAATTGGTGTTGGGGGTGGAAGTAGTGATATAGACATATTTCTAGCCCAACTTTGCCTCGCCTTAAATAAGAATAGGGTGATTTTCTTCATGGTTCACAGAACTCATTTTATAATTGAATTGGATCAAGGCCTTGCTTGGATTTATTCCTATAGGAAGGTTAACCAAACATATGAGATGGGGAGCTAGCATTGATTGGATAATCTTTGGCACCTAATCCCTTATGCTGCACTATACAAACTCTATTTATTCCTCTCCCCGCATAGTTATTTTTCTTGTATATGTGGTATTCTCTAGCAGAATCAAACTCATTTTCTCAACCCCTTCCCCTCTCATAGAAGCTTCTTCCCCATGGACTGAAAAACGAACCTAGCCTTGATCTGAACCAAGAATATTTTTGTAGGGGAGGGGATAATGGACAAACCATGGTTTATCAGATGAACATCTCTTCTGCCAAAACCTATTTTCTTCTAGTATTAGCATGGGTTTTCTCTAGAAATCCCCCAGTTCTAGGTTTATGGGTGCTTCACCAAACTAATTTTTCCCTATTTTAAGAAGGGGTGGAGAGAAATATAAAGCATTAGTGGGATCACCACCCACACTTAGAAGTAAGATGACTTATTCAAAGAAACCAATTTGGCGCGTGCGGGGGGGGAAGGAATTAATACGTATTTGATACCACTGGTTGTAGGGACTAAAGGAAGCTAAAAATCTAGGTGGTTGGGGTTGGGTTTAGTCAATTGTACATGTTTCCACAACTTACCCTTTTTCCTAATAATAAGAGATATGGGAGGGCATTTTAGATATAGATGAACCAACATTCTATACGAAAAGGAAAATGCTAACATCGACATCGGGAAAGTACAAAAAGGAAAACGCTAACATTGACACACCTAACGAACCTCTGATCGCAAATTACCGATACATTTTCGAGGTCAATGATATCCGAAGAAAACCTTAAACTATGGAAATTTTACTTCAACACATTGTCGATCGTCGATCAGTAATACATTTTTGGCATCGGTGAACTCTAAGGGTTGAAATCACAAAATAATGGCCATAGAGACTCATCGATCACAGATCCTCGATATGTCGTTGCCATCGACATGATATGATGAGGTTCCTAGGGAAATGTATAAATAAAATCCTCGATGTTGAAGAAACATTTTAACGGAGGAGACAAAATCAAATGCCACATGTCATGGTTGCCCTTCCAGGTCAACATTTCCATGTCACCACTATACGATAGTCTGGGTCGGCATCAGAGATTTTGCTAAAAAAGGTATTAACGAACATTGTCTAAGAAAAACACCGACGCTGATCCACTTGTTTAAACCAATGAAATTATAGGACATCGACAATATGATGGGACACCTTCGACAAAAAATAAGATCGAATTTTGTTATTTAATAGGCCAATTAATGCTTCGATAAACACATGTTACTATCCCATGTGTCGACCAAATGATAGAATTTTGAAACCACCGATTAACTATGACATACCCCACTCTTGCACCACCAGCCTGCGATTGCATTTAATCCCTAGCATTATTCAAATCTTGGTGATGGATTGTGCAGGCTGCATTTACGCCCTGAATTCAAGAACTGACACAACAAGGTAAGTATGCTCTACGTTTAAATTGTAAAGACAAATTTGAACACATCATTCTGTACACAAGTATTTCATTCCTGAAGTAGTCGAAGGAGCAAGAGAGCGTTTCAAAATCTCACAGTCAATTTTCAAAATTCTAAACTAGGTTAAGCTTGTGTGAGGAATAGGTATGAATGGTCTGTTTCATTTCAGCAATCGCAATTGTCTATATTTCAGTGTCATTTTTGCAATTAGATATCTCATTATATCTTTTTTGTAGGAAAAATGCCTCCAAGGAAGCCAATGACCAAGTGTTCACTGAGAGCACCAAAACTGAAAGAAGCAGAGGTCGATGAAGGATCTTCACCTGACACTGCTAGTCAACTTGATTTTTCCACTAAAGTGGAACCAATCATCTGCACATCTGCCAAAAGGACATTTTCCCAGCCTCCTACATTCGGAGACACAAAGGAAATCACTGGATCGAAAGTGGTTCTCCCGCAGTGGGGATATTTTTTAAACAAAATCAACCAGGAATATTACCCAGAGTTTATACCACACAGTGATCCGGACGTTAGAATTCTAGATGACCAAGTATTCTTGAACATTCGACGATCGTGCCTGTACATGGTAGCTTTTCGAACCCTAGTCTTGCCTTGCATTGAGAGCTTGGGGTGGATAATCGACCACACAGATGCGATGAAATGCGTGGTCAATGATTAAAATGGCAGATGTGTTGGAGTTTTTCTCCCAATAGAGCTCCAGAAATACTACAAACTCAGAGACCCGAAGGAAAGATTAAATATTGATTTTGTGGTAAAAGTTTACGAGTTCCATGACACTAGCAGGTTGATGGCCTTATGGTGGAAAGAAGAAATGAGTTTACAAACAGGAACAACGAATGGTACAGTACGACCAATCTCATAGAGTCATATATTTATCTGATGGCTTTGATCTATCAATTATATGGGGAAAGGGATTGTGCCAAGTTTTCAGAAGCATGGATGCCCCTGGCATACGCTGTGGCAATCTATGGTAGTAGATTCAATTGGGGTGCGATCATTTTGAAACAGTTGAGCACCAACATATTTCAATCCTAGACACCAAAGGATGGAGAAATGCCAACTTTTCACATGGTGTCATACTTATTGGACATGATCTGCGCAAGGAACATCTTCTCAAAAATGAATCTGAGTTGGCATGTTTTTGATCTACCTGTGCATGTCTATTTCAACATTATGTGGGAGAATAGGTAAAAGAAATATTACGCCCTCATATGCAATGAATTTATAGCTCGGGTATATTTCATTCTTTTTAAGAAAGAATGCCCAAGGCTTACGACAACAACAAACAAGATGATTTAAAAATTAGGCCACTGGTGCCTGGAAGAAAACACCACCTATATCAGAGTGTTTGAGGCTATTGGCGCGCCACATTTACTCCCCACTCATGTCCCAAATGGGCTCATCGTGGGAGAATTTTTTTATCAAACCATTCTGCAAGGCTATAATTGCACTCTGGTAAAGGAAGAAAAGAGAGCGTTCACACCCTATGGCTTTCATATAGGGTTTTACATGGTAAAAGATACTTCACAAGAAAAACAAGAGGGTTTGAGACAGTTGGAGTATATATTCCCCATAGGACGATTTCACAAAAATGACCCAAGGGGCCTAGTACCCCATCATGCATCATAGGTATCTTCATGTTGGTTCTATGCCCATGATAGGTTTGAAGACGAAATCTATAAAGAGGGTGCCTAGGACTGGGAGGAGGTGCTTCAGAAAAAGGATAAACCCAATATGATGAGATTTAAAGTGATGACAATGGATGAGTAGGTTTAAATGATAGAACATACATCTCAAGAAGCCCTCAGGGTTAGGGAAGAAAACGAAGTATTAGAAGCCACATAGGAACATAGGAGAGGGATGTCATTTCTAGAAGAAGCCCAAAGAGTCATACAAAGGTTAGGAAACGACCCCCAACTTAACCCTTTTATATAACCCTTAAGTGTCATCCTGGTCGACACAATCAATCATAGAGAAGAGATAAATTGATCAGAGACAACTTCACTAGAGGAGATTGCTCATCCATAAAAACCAAGAATTATGTCACAACATGCAAGGTCACCGGTTGCTGCTACACTGCAGCTGGGGGGAACAAGAACATCAAGTGGGACATATGTGCTCAATTTCCTCATAGACCTAATTACCATATATGATGATGAGGAAATCTCAGGGGCTTCGCTCATAACCTTAGTACCAATCACAAAGGAGGGATAACTAGGGGAAACATCTGCTCCAACTCCTGAATCTTTGACCTCAATTCCCCAAGAAGGAGAAAATAAGGTCGGAAGCATAGTGAACACTGAATTTCTTGACCAGTCAGGAATTCATCCTAAGAATGACAACTCCAAGGATGAGTTGGGATTTGGTGAACAGGAAGAAGAAACACAACGATTATAGATTAGCATCTCAATAACTGATCCTCATGTAAATGTTGATCCTTTGCCCCTCTCCCCATCTAAATCTGAGGCTCCACCAGCCGACGAACCCCAGGAGGAGGCCGAGTCACCAGGACATACATAAGTTCCCCCTACTAAAGAACTACAATAGTCGGTCACAAAACATATATATATGGCAATAAGCCTAGAAAACACTCTGAATTGAGGAGATGCCCGATTCATGAGCCAATAGATGAGGTCGTCAATATACAAGTGATTACTTATGATAGAAAGAGGAAATCCAAGAAAAGGAGGCTCACGCTTGATAGCACACTCCTCATCATGACAAAAGAAACACTTCTCAACATAGGAAATGCTAAGACAACTCAGCTGATCAGGGCGGGAATGGATATAACTGATGCAATGCTGGACAAAGGGAAAAGGGATGAAAATGACTTAGAAGCCGCAAAGAAGGAGGTGGATCATCTATTCCATATAGCTAAGTATTACCATTATTTGACGCAAGAAATAGTATTCCTAAGGAGTGAGTTCAGAGAAACATGTGTGCAATTCACAAGTGAAAGAAATCTCTTCACCACATGCATAGGAGATGCCCGATTCATGAGCCAATAGATGAGGTCGTCAATATACAAGTGATTACTTATGATAGAAAGAGGAAATCCAAGAAAAGGAGGCTCACGCTTGATAGCACACTCCTCATCATGACAAAAGAAACACTTCTCAACATAGGAAATGCTAAGACAACTCAGCTGATCAGGGCGGGAATGGATATAACTGATGCAATGCTGGACAAAGGGAAAAGGGATGAAAATGACTTAGAAGCCGCAAAGAAGGAGGTGGATCATCTATTCCATATAGCTAAGTATTACCATTATTTGACGCAAGAAATAGTATTCCTAAGGAGTGAGTTCAGAGAAACATGTGTGCAATTCACAAGTGAAAGAAATCTCTTCACCACATGCATAGCCGATTTTCAAGAGGATACCCTCATGGTGATGGAAACTTGTAAAGATGTGTAGAGATGGTATGAAAAGGCACATCAAGACTTAGATAATATTGATTATATCAGCGTCGTATAGAAAGGCTGAGACTCGGAAGAGCATGACATCCGAGTGCTAATGGATAGCAACATCTCCTGAATCAGGAAGGCAACTGAATACTAGGTGAGCATGGTCCAAGAATATCAACGAAAGATACAGAAAAGGTGGGGAGAGTGTGATAAAATTTGGGAGAAGATCAATCGAAAGATGGAAAACATTGACCTACCAAAGTTCGGTCCACCAGAAAATTTCACCAATTTGAATGACATAGTCAAATGACTTGCAGAGCGAGACTCGACATGGGAGGAAGAGATCTCACAGATTTCAAGTATGACTCCAAGTCAAGTAAATAAGTTTTTGGAACACCCAATCAAAGTTCTCACATTCCTAAAACAATTAAGTGTCAAACTCATCAGGTATAGAGAACGAACAATGGAGATAAAGGAAGTCTTCTCTACACCATTGGATCAACATAGGTTTCCCTATGCAAAAAAATGCGAAGACATTTTCATCAAGTGGGCATAGTATGAAAGAAATCATCCCACTGCAGTAAAAAATCAGATGATCTCAAGAGAACGAGGAGATAAAGTCTTCCACGTGTCATTTTTGTTTCACTTAACACAAATTTTAATAGTTATTGTTAGCTTAGTGATTCTTTATAAATAGGGAGAACGACCTCGTGCAAATGGTCGATGGTTTTGGAGAGAAAGATTTTTCTGAATTTTGTAATAGAACTATTTATGTGCCAGTTTGTTTAATTGAGAATTTATGTTTAGAACCAAAGACACTTCTATCATTTAAGGCGTGAATGTGTTTAAACCGAGGAGGATTATCTCTGTCTTTGGATTCGATATTTTCTTCTTTGTTGAGTAAGAGTTGTTGTACCTATATTTAAAGTTATCTTATGATGTTGTCACTGTTATTTTATTCTAAATTGATGACTAGAAATCAATCTTGTTAATCTGTGGTTGGTGATAGAGTATTGGAAATTAATTTTCTTGCACTAGCTTTTAATCACATGTATGTTTCTTTTCTTTAATTGTTATCTTAGACGATGTTGAATGTCCACAAATTAAATGGTATTAATACTAATTTGAAGCTGTTTAGACATTTATCGTTTGCATGCTAGGGTAAAGTTTATCCCAAACCCAACATTCCACTGAAACACATAGTTAGCTTCTCTTTGTCATCTAGTCTAGAGTTTCATATTCCTTTTGTCTTAACGTTAGAAAAAGAAACAAAAAAGAGAACCTCCTAGCCTGAGGAGAAGGATTAACAAAAAACACATCCTTATATGTCAATCACATTTAAATTCCATCGATAAACCCAGCCAGATCGCAAATCTAGAGAACCTTACCACTCATCAGACGCTTACGAGTCTAGTTGGGCCTCTTAAGAGGGTTTGGTTCCTATTGTTGAGTTAAAGGGATTTAGGACCCCTCAACAGATCCAACATGAACTGATATGGTTGGAGGCTTGGTCCCTTTTTGGTTCTTCTTCTTCTTGATCTCTTCCAGTTTCTCCTTCTTCTTATCAACCTGGATACTCACTTGAGAGATTTCACTAGGAGAAGAAGGTGAAATGGAAGGAGACCTGGCGGGTGAATAAGGAGAAAGGTTGAAATGAGGTTGATATGTGGGTGGTGTGATTACATCTGAAGCATTAGGTGCATCCGAAGCATTGGGAAGATTTAATATCACTAAAGTGGGGAACAACCAAACCAGTAATCCAATCATGAGTCTCGGAAGACGTAGTGTGGCAATGCACGGAGGACCAATGTTTCCAAAAGAAGGAAAGGTGAAAGGTTCCCCAAGAAAAGGGGTTCCTCCATTGGTACTCCCAGGATTTGATGCCACTCACACTGACTCGACCTAAATTCAACTAAGGAAAACAAACAACACATGTTGCAAATCTAAGAAGCAAACAATCAAACAAACCTTCCCAAAATTAGACCACTAGTTGATGATGAAATCCAACATCACGAGATCAATAAGGAAGGGGCTAGGATAGAGCGGGTGGATAATTTATATCAGATATATTCTTAACATACTTATACCTTGGTGCAGGTTCCCACATGGTTTTACCCATGGGTGTACCCTCCAAGGAGCTTGAGTGAGTTTGACCAATGTCTGACCTAGGTACAATGAAGACTCCCCTTCACTATCACCTTGTGTATCAACCCTACATATATAGGCCACTAAGGTTACCAACTCACAGTCATCCTATGGGCGGGTATAGTTGACAGTCGAGAAGGAACGTATGGGTAGGATAACAAGTCCAAAATTCTTCAAGAGAACTAAATACAAGTGGACCGAAATACTACTGATAACCATGAATGGATATAGGATTCACGAAGCTCTGAGGCCAAATGAAACCAGTCAATTCTCAGGAAGAACCCCGAATATATGATCTTTCCGCTATGTGGGTTAAGTGTTGGAGGGGAAATCTCCACTGCTCCCCCACATGCAACCTCGTGTTTAACCCCTGTGTGAGAGGTGGATCCCAGCTATGCTTATACGAACAATTGGATTTATTGCTCCATAGCACACGATCCTATGTTTGTCTGATGGCTTTGGAAAGTTATCCTCACAACCTATTCCAAATCCCTACACTTAATAATGTAGGTTCTCTACCAGAAAATAAAAAAAGGATCTGATCAATTTTATAAGTGCTTCATTTTAGGGTTTTTTTTTACTCAAGGGTGTGAAAGTGAAACTGATGATGTTGTAGACTCGACTCCAAAAGAATGCAGAAAAATGAGATGCAAATATTTTTCTTGAATGTATCCTACATACGAGATGGAGAAGAGGTTCAACTTTCTTCAACAAAAACACCCAATTCCCAAATGAAATCTTCTAAATACAATCTACTTATCTACACTACCAAAAATAAATAATGCAACTATCTTCTTTTTTTCATTCTAATACATAAAGATAGAAAATCAAAATCCTTTAACACTCCTTTACTTTCAATCAAAATGAAAGGGTCCAATGCAGACACAAAAGACACAAAGCAAAAAGTATTTCAAACAAAGCATGCACTCACAATATAATGATAACTGAAATAATATAACTCACTCAATCAAGGACTCGACAATCGACAAGCACTCAAGGAATAAAAATAAAGTTCAAAGAAGAATCCAAAAACTAATAAGGAGAAAGAGAAAATCACTCCATTGTCTTGACAAAACGAGCAACAGGACAAAGAAATCCAAGCTAGGTTGTGGTAAGAATGAAGTCTGAAATCATTCAAAAAGGAAATATTTGAAAAGTAACTTAATACAAACAAAACTTTGCAGACCTTTTCAGTCAGTCAGATTACCCGAAGCTTCACAAGATCCAAACCAAACCAAGAAAAACAAGGCAAATCAATCTTGCAATTTGGAAAAGTTTGCAAGCTCAAACAAGAAAATAAAATAAGTGATAAGTACCAAAACGTCAACCCAAACAAATCCACAATACAAAGTACAAACTCTAAGCAAAAGACCTCTAACAAAGGGATGAGAAAAACTGAGCAGAAAAGGGAAGAAATCGCCAAAAAGGGGATCAACGCTCCTTTTTTCAAGGGTACAGAGTGGTATAGCGCTATGATATACACTGCAGGGGAGCGCTGATTACATATCAACGCTCTAATATACATTCCAAGGGAGCACTACCCTTCCCATAAACTTAGAACAGAGGCTTAAAACTCATAAAAGATCACCATAATTCCCATAATTTTGTGAAATTATCAATGAAGAGGGGAGAAGGAAATAGATCAGGAACAACAATGAAAATGATCTAAAAGTGGGGAAAAGGCAGAGGCGATCCAAGGAAATAAAATTCAATCTCTTTCCCTAGTGGAGTCACCAATTTATTTTATAGAAAAATCCCCCAGTGGATAGATGGATCTTCCCTCATATTCTAGACCCCAAATATCAAGACGAAAAGAGGCAAATGGACACTAACATCCCTTTGTGATTTTCTTAACTAGTTGAAAAGGGATAAGGATGAAACATGATTGTACTTATTTTTTATGTTTTTCCTCGCTACTCCAATTTGAGCTTGATATCCAAACTCATTTGTACAGTTTGATACCTGCAAACCACTAATAAGAAAGAGACACAAGGAAACTCCTACTCTAGCATACTAGATTAAACAAATTCATCTACAATAGACAAGCATATGTAAAGATACATAAACTAGAAGGAAATAAGCCAAGCATATATTAATGAGAACATTAAAAAGGCACTTACAATCTGTATATGCAGTTGGAGTAGCCTCTCGAAGTCCTCCTTGTCTAGCCCTTGCACGATGCTCCCAAGATCATAAGTTTGATACCTCTAATATCTCTCCTTCTCCATGGAAAGCCTTCATTATATAAGATTTGGAGGCTTAACCACCATGGAGAGGATCTCTCATCATATCCACTAAAATGGGATCTCCAAGATATTTAGGGAGAAATTATCTCTTAAGGATTTAGGGAGGAAATATCTCTCAAGGATTTTAAGGAGGAAATATTTCAACCATCCATGAGATCCTCAACCTCCCCTTAAAAATAGGAAACAAAATGTGAGGTGGATTCTCACACTAAATTAATTTCCTTTTTATGAATATTAATAATTAATTCATGTGCACATTATATTTTGGCCTTCATATAATATATTTCTCCTCCACATTGACTAGGGATTGTGACACATGTTCTTTCATGGTGTCAATGTATGATCCAGATGGATATTGGTGGCCACCCACCTATTCCATCTGGCTCCTCGTGTCCATTTTTTGTTCCACACATCTTTTTGTACTGCTTTATAATAGTGAGTTCTACAATTTTGGGGATGTCTGAAGCCTCGCACATTATCCAGGTGGATACTGGTGGCCTCTCACCTAATCCAACTGGCCTATTTTGTATGTTTTCATATCAACACATCTTGATGTACTTTCAAGGCTGTTTTGAGGCCCTAAACATTTTTTTTTTGACTCGCCACAATCAGACTGTAGATGGAGTCAGAGTGTGACAGTGAAATGTGTAGTTCTTTGAAATACATTTCCACTGGGCTATCACGTGCCTAAAACATAGGTCGTATGCAAAATTTATGACCCTAGGAAGTTGAGGTACCAAATTACACCAACTTACCCATAGGGACCACATGACTTTTGGCGTTTCACCTTCTAGGGTTAGGTTTTTAGATGTCTAGGGTTTTGGCATTCATGAGTAATATAAAAATGGCCTATGGATCCTCATTGCAATCCATTCTTCTCAGACGGATGCGCGTAGAAGCCACATCTCTTCTCAGAGATAACTACCACCATTCGAGCAAGTTTCAGTTTTGCAGTTTTACAGTTTCAGCCTATTTCATTATTTAATAGAAGATATTGTTCACTGAATATTTTTGTTATTATTCCTTTCTCTATGTTTATGGTATTCAATCTATAATCATTTTGTTCCACTCCTAAATCCAGATTAGTGGTATCAGAGCGGTCTTCTGTTCATTTATTTTTCTTCGTGCATGACCCTGACAAGGTCTAGGTACAGGAAGTTGGGACTCGAACCAATCAAGCCATTATCAGATTGACCGTGCCGAGCCCAACAACAACCCATGGGAGACAAAAATAAATCTGATGGAGCAGTAGATCATATTAAAATGTTTCTCAAGGAAGCCCTCACATGAAAAAGGAAGGAGATGATGGAAAACTTCACGCAGATCCTTTGACGGTTTCCCACAGGAGAAGCATCTTCATTAGGAGGTCATGCAACCCCCTTCAAGGTACAAGTAAATTTTGATATTCCATTATTTGAAGGACTGATAAATGCAGATGCTATATATAAATGGTTAAATCTGCTCGAAGGATATTTTTTCGGTCCACATTTTTTTCGATCGAGAAAATATCACTTTTGCACTCCTCAAGGTCGTTCCCCATGTTAAAGACTGGTGGGATACCTACTCTGAGCAAAGGGCCATAGAGGAATTTTCACTTTTTGTGGTGGCCCCTACATGGGATTCCTTCTAGGACACCATTAAAAAATGAGGACCAGTACACCATATGGACCACCCTATGTCAAGAAAGGGACTAGATAGTACCAGAATTCACCAATATTTTCCATACCCTCCACACCAAATTGAGTATCAAATATTTTGAGCGTCATCTGGTGCTCAAATACCACAACTATTTGCATAGATACATCCAAATAGAAATGGAGTTTCTGGGCATCGCCTCATTGAGCACAAATTATAGATACGCTATCAAGATCGAGCATAAATTTAAGCAGAAGTGGCAAGAGTTTGGATCTGTAAACCCCTCACAGCCAAAGCAGGGCAAAGGAAACCCCAACAGACATAGCACGGGACCAATTCATGATGGCCACCCTCAGGACAATCTATCCAAGCGACAACACAAGAAGGGAAATGAGAAGATGAAGAAGGACATGGGAAAATGGTGTGAGTACCATAAAAGTCCTTGGCACAACATTGATGAATGTCGCTCCAAGAAGTCCCTCATGGCTGAGCTGAAGGATTCCGAGTTAGAGGATGATTTTGATTCTGAGTCAAATCATGAAGGAGGGAAGCATATTATCAATGTTGAACCCAGTGCCATGATAGCTACCACCAAAGTCTAGCCAAGTGAAACAGAAGAACCAAAGGAAGGGGAACGCCTCTTTCACTCGTAGATGTGGGTCAAGGGGGCTTTGATTCACTTCATTGTCGACAGTGGTAGTCAGAAGAACCTGATTTAAACAGAGATCCTCAAGTTGTTTAACTTTCCAATGACACTACACCCCCAACCCTACACCATCGGTTGGCTTCGTCAAGGAAGAGATCTCTGTGTCAGCCAACAATGTCGTATGTCCTATGACATCAAGCCTTTCAAAGATGAGGTACTGTGTGGTATTTATCCCCTTGAATTTTGTGATGTTCTTTTATGACAACCATATTTGTGGAAGTATCATTTTGTGTATGAGTCTAGACCCTACAATGTTATTATTACTTTGGGTAAACATTTGTACATGATTCCAAGGGTGGCACCGCCTACTGTTATTTCTTTAATCTCTACTAAGCAATGCAGTAAGGTAATTTCATAGACCGGGAAGTTAATCTTCTTTGTGATCCATGCTCATGGTAAGCAAAAGGTCATCACCACATCTTTGGCCTCTACACAACACCTCTCTTTGCAGTAGAAGAAACTGGACAGGATCGTGGAAGAATACAAAGACATCTTCGTCTCACCTACAAGGGTACCAATGCACTGCCAAGTCAAGCATCTAATTGATCTGACCCTCGGTGCACCTCTAACTATTGGACCCCTCTATTGACATTCATTGATGGAGAATGACGAAGTTAGGCATTAGATCCAAGATCTTTTTCAAAAGGAGCACATCAAACCCAAATCCTCCCCTTGTTGAAGCCCAATTGTACTAGTGCAGAAAAAGGACAGGACTTGGTGACTCTGCATTGATTATAGAGCCTTACACAAAATCACAGTCAGGAACCGCTATCCCATTCTAAAGATTGATGACCTTCTTGACCAACTCAAGGGGGGGAATTTCTTCAACAATATTGACCTGAAGTTTGACTACCATTAGGTTCCCATCGAACCAATGGATGTCTGGAAGATAATCTTCAAGACTAAAGAAGGTCTCTACAAATGTCTAGTCATTCCCTTTGGCTTAAAAAATGCACCAACCTCTTTCATGAGGTTGATGGATGATGTATTGAGAACCTTCACCAAATCCTTTTTGGTAGTATATTTGGATGACATCCTCATCTTTAACAGAACATGGGAGGAGCACATGCGACATATTCAACAAGTTTTGAGCACTCTACAACAACACAAGATTTATGCCAACTTGGATTCTCTTTTGGCATGAACAGGGTCCAATACTTGGGATACATTGTTGATGAGCATGGGGTACATGTTGATCTAGCTAATATCCAATTCATTTGTGACTGGCCAGCCCCGACCACACTGACTGAGCTTCAGAGCTTCTTAGGACTCACCAATTTTACAGATGGTTCGTGTTGGGATTCTCCCATATTTCCTAGGCCCTCAGTCAGGTGACCAAGGGTGGTGGTAGGTCCAAGCTCATATGGGGGAAGGAGAAACAATGAGAATTTGAAGATCTGAAAAATCATTTGTGTTCATCTCCCATACTCTCCTTGCCCAATCTACAACAACCATTCGAGATTGAGACTGATGCATATGACTATGCTGTGGGCATAGTTCTCACTCAACATGGGCATCTGGTGGCATACCATAGTGAGACACTCTCTGATTCTTTCCATAAATACCCCACCTATGACAAGGAAATGTATTCCATTGTAAAATCCTACCATCAATGGAAGCATTACATTTTGGGGACAGAGACGACCATACACACTGATCAGAAGCCTCTGCAGTTCATACAGACATAAGGGAAATTGTAGAACGACCGCCATCAGAAGTGGTCCATCTACTTGTAGCAGTTCCATATCAACATCAAGTATAAGACATGTATATCCAATCGTGTCGTTGACTGCCTCGGTCGGCCTCCTGTGGCTTCACTTACCACTATGCTCCATTCCTATGGACATGAAACATCAGAGTGGCCCCAACTTTACGAGCAAGATCCAGACTTTGCCATCACCTCTTGTATACAAGATCCACTGTCACTGATTTTCACATTCAGGACGCACTCTTATGCCACCTGGACCATATCTGTGTTCCTATAAGTGAGCGTTCGAAGCTGATTTGGGAAGCCCACTACAGTCGAATGGTAGGACATTTTGGCGTAGAGAAAACTATGACCGTCCTTCAGAAACATTTTTATTGGCCAAAAATTTGACTGGATGTCAGCAAGTATATCATATCTTTCACTTCATGTGCCATTTCCATGTCGGTCATCAAGAAGCAAGGCTTATAAACCCCTATGCCTATTCCTGAGAAGCTGTGGTTGTCCATCTCCATCGATTACATGTTTGGTTTTCTGACCACCAAGCACGGAAATGACTGCGTGTTTGTGGTCATTGATCAGTTTTCAAAGATGGCCATCCTCACAGCCTATAAGAATACTATCACATTAGCTGATACTACCAAGCTCTTCTTCGAATGAGTTTGGGTGCACTTTGGGATACCATAGATCATCATATCTGACCGAGATAGCAGGTTCCCCAACACCTTTTGTTCAAGTCTCTGGTCTCTGTTGGACACCAAGCTCACAAAATCCACTTCTTTCCACCCCCAAACAGATGGCCAAACCGAGGTCGTCAATTGGATGATTTTACACATCCTGCACATGTACAACTTTAAGCATCCCCTTACATGGGATGAGAGTCTCCCATATGTCCAACATAGTTATAACTGAGCTCTTCATAGTTCCACTGGCCATATCCCATTTGAGGTGGGTTTGGGATTCCAACCCTTGGGACCCATTGATGTTTCACTTTCTCTTTCCATCGCACAGACATACTCTTCCCCTGATCAATCTGTGGTCGACAAAGCCAACATATTCATTGAGAGGATTCAACACATCCGCCAATAGGTCCAGGATATTTTGTAGAAATCCAATGCTAAGTACAAGAATTTCCATGATAAACATAGGGTACCACACCAGTTTCAGGTTGGTGAAAAATTCTGGTTACATTTACAGAAGGAGCGCCTCACGAGGCCCCATCGAAAGCTTTGGCCACTTCGTTATTGGCCTTACACTATCACCAAGGTTGTGGGTAGCAATGCTTTGGAGCTCAACACTTCACCCTTCCTTGGTTTGCATCCAGTATTCAATCTGGACCTCCTTCAGCCATATTTCCCACCATTATTAGACACCTTTGAGATCGATGAACAAGTGACACCAATAGATCTCAACCCTGACTACATGGAACAAGAATCCACTGATCAGATAGTGGACACATAGGTCAAGAGCACTCACCACCAGCAGATCTAGCTTTATCGGGTTGTCAAGGTAGGGAAACTCCTACACCAAGGCAAGTGTCTCACCCGAGGCCGAATCCAATAGAAGTTTCCTCACCTGATGGGGGAACTCAATGCAATGGAGACCATTTCTTCCTAAGGGGAGAGGATTGATCCATATGGATATCGATGGCCACCCACCTATTCCAACTGGCTCCTCATGTCCATTTTTTGTTCAACACGTCTTTCTGTACTACTTTATAATTTTGAGTTCTACACATATGGGGCTATTTGAATCCTCACCCATTCTCCAAGTGGATATAGGTGGCCTCTCTCCTAATCCAACTGGTCTATTTTGTATGTTTTCATATCAACACATGTTGTTGTACTTTCAGGGTTGTTTTTGAGGCCCTAAACATTGTTTTTTTTTTTACTTTCCATAGTCAGACTATAGATGGAGTCAGATTCTGATAGTGAAATGTGTAGTTCTCTTAAATACCTTTCCAACGGGCTATCACGTGCCTAAAACGAAGGTCGTATTAAAATGTTATGACCCTAGGAAGTTGAGGTACCAAATTACACCAACTTACCCATGGGGTCCACATGACTTTTGGCGTTTCACCTTCTAGGGTTAGGTTTTTGGATGTCTAGGGTTTTGGAATTCATGAGTAATATGAAAAGTGCCTACGGAGCCTCATTGTAATCCATTCTTCTCATATGGATGCACATAGCAGCCACATCTCTTCTCAGAGATAACTACCACCATTCGAGCAAGTTTCACTCCTGCAGTTTTACAGTTTCAACCTATTTCATTATTTAATAGGAGATATTGTTCACTAAATATTTGTGTTATTTTTCCTATCTCTGTGTTTATGGTATTCAATCTATAATCAGTTCGTTCTTCTCCTAAATCCGGATCAATGTATGTGACACTTTCATGACACTTATGACACTTAGGGCGAGGTACCTAGGTGTGGCATTTTGGTGTGTAACAGATTGCCCCCTGAAGTGTGAGGTTAGAAGAGAAATTGATGTCCAAAACACTTTACAATTCTTCAATGCAAGGGCATGGAGTTGGAGAACCTGGAAGAAGCTACAAACAACCATCAAACAATATTAATATATGTTCCATTTCCAAGGCAGACATACCTATGCTCGGAATATGAGATGACTCAAATCATGG
>JASDQU010815624.1:64424-75097 GCA_032191745.1 Picea mariana
TATATATATATATATCAACATGCTCAAATGATCTCCTTTGTAGCTTGAGAAAAGTAGATAGCTGAGTGAATTCTCATCCCAGGGTATTCCTCCCAATACTGACTTGGTACAAATCTATCCATGTGAATAGATGTTTTGATGTCGAACATGGTAGAAACCACTTGATTACCGATCATTGATGTATATCATTAACAAGTGTGATGGAAATCAGCAGTGATGTCAATGAATCCCAAGGCATCCTATTACAATCCAATGAATGTTAATAAAGGAGTTGAAGTCAAACATTTGTGGAATCATCTGATCAGAGGTCAATGATGTAAGCCCACTATCACAAGCGAGGAGGCCTGCCATTGAGGCATGTAGGTCCCAAGGTACTAACTAGTTTCTAAGTCTAATTTCTGAATGATGTGTTGAAGTCAATAGGAAAATACTCATCAAAGGAGGGCCTTGATGTATCCCCCATCATCGACATGAAACTGACACGGGAAAGTGATGTAAGATGGTGAATCAAATGGGTGTGGACTAACATAAAAAATTTAAACTGGAAATACTGCAAATGGATGGTTTGAAGTGAAAATTCCCTTGAACATGATGAGGCATGACAACTAACTTGGAAGCATTGACTCGATGATTACCAAGAATGTAATGTGACGAAAATAAGAGCACTCTTCGACTCGATGAAAAAGTATGGTGACACATGGAATTGGTATGACTCAGAGACAAGCGGATTACCCAATTGTAAGACCAGACGCAAACAGGTGCCATGTTGAAGGGAGAAAAAAGATGGCATAAAGGATTCTCAAAAAATTGACCCACTTCCTTCGATTTTTCCCCCACCCAGGTAGATGAGTACCCCTTTAATTTTTAATGATCTTGATGAGGATAATAGATGCTCGGTATAACTCACCTTCGGTGAGTTCCTCTTCCTTTTTTTAATGAACTGGAAGAATTAAGTGTCTGTTCCCATATGGGCCCTTCAATGTGTAGTTTAGCGAGTCCAGTGAAGGAAAACTCGGTGGTTTTCCATGTTTAGAGAGTCTGAAAAGAACTTAAAGGCGACTCCATGGTTTTCCATTTTTGTAATTTTAGTCTCGCGAGGCCGAAAAAGAGATAAAATACCACTCGAAAGATGCCCTTTCAAACATTTTTACGAGTGTGAAAGGAAGCAAGATCACTTGACAATATTTTTATGTTTAGAGATTCTGAAAAGATCTTAAAGGAGACTCCAGGAGGTTCCTTTTTCGTATAACCTTTACGAGTATGAAAAAGTGATAAAAGTATACTCGATTACATTCTCATATATTTGTGAGCGCGAGAAAGAAAAAATACTAAGCTCATAATTGGTTTCATTTTTACACAAGCTTGAAACAAAATCAAACTATTCTTGTAATTTCCAAACGTAATTTCCAAATGTTTTGAGGGATACCCATGGTGGTTGGTACTCTGCCCCCAGCTTGAAAAGCTAGCGGCTTAACTCCATAATGATAATCAAAGGCTAGAGAAATTCCCCCCCAAAGCTTCGTTTCATTCGCCGACTTTGCGGTTGTCACCAATTTCTATACTAGATGGAGAAAAAGGATAAGCGAGGATTAAAGGAAGGTTCAAATACGAGACCTAAGGAAATATTCAACTCAAGATCTATGAGATCTAGCTAAAGAATCGACTTGATATCTACAAGATCTAGTGAAAAGACTTGACTCAATGGGAGAGGTGACTGTTTCATTTTTAACGAGATTGACACAAGAAAAGAACTATGCTCAAGACCTCTATTTCATTTTTTAATGAGCTGGCTACAAAAAAGAAAAACTATGCTCAAGACCTTCATTTCATTATTTAATGAGCTTTCCTCAAAGAAGAAAAAAATATGCTCGTAACCTCTCCTTGATGATGGCTTCTAAGAGCACAATGCTCTAAAAGGAATACATGTCAAAGGATAAATGTCAGTCATGGATTCTAGAAGATCTTTTCTAGATGGAAGAAAATCACTCTGAAAGGAATGCATGTCGACGACCTCGATAAGGGTAGGGAGATCTGTCTCTAATAGCCTTATCGAAGAGATGACCATGTCAACTATCGGATCTAAGTCAGGAGAAGGGAGATATTCCCTCTTGTGCAAGGTTGAATGCATGGGGCAGTTTATTACATAATTGACCCGCAACAAGGAAGACAATGCTGAAATGTACTAATCATTTAGGGAAGGTGGTTGGTTTACAATTAGATGAGGGCCAATGAATGAAAGTTGGTCGATTGTTACTATATTTCTGTTGTGAGGGAAACACATCACTCGAAAGAGAGTGGACACAAAATCTCTCATAATGTAGACATAGGCTCACCCAAGGAGCAGGTTAAAGTCCAAGGGGTCATGAAATACCATCACATCAATGTAGACCATTTTTCCTCCCAAAGTAACTAGAAACTGAGGAAGGATCCCTAAAGGTTGACTAACTCTTATGTCAAAGGTTAACAAATTCTAAGTCACAGCCGCAAGTTGTGGGGAACCAAAAGATTTCCAAGAATTCGCGGATATGATGCTAAAAGAAGAACCTTCGTCTATTATAGTGTTATGAATATTCCTATAACAAACCTTCATAGTGATTTGGAAAGGTGCGTAAGAATGAATACAAGGTTCTATCAAATGATTCATTTTAATAGAAATCATCTGATTTCTTGAAGGGGGTGTCGTCGGGACGGGCGGAGTGACCCCTTGTTCGATTGAATCTATAGTAATGAGGTAGACCTGAATTAAATCCTCACTCTTTGAATGAGGACTGGGATTGATCGATGATGGGACTCGATCGACCACTTTGGTTTCACTCTTCAAGAGAGGAGTGGGATTGATCGATGACGAAACTTGATCGACCACTTTGGCACTTCTCAAGGGAGGAGTGGGATCAATCGATGGCGTAACTGGATGGACCACTTTGGTACACTTCAGATGAAGAGTGGGGATGATTGATGACGGAACTGTATCAATCATTTTGGCACTCCTCAAGGGAGGAGTGGGATCAATTGATGATGGAATTGGATCGACCACTTTGGCACTCTTTAGATGAAGAGCAGGGTTGATTGATGACAGAACTGGATCGATCACTTTGGTAGTCCTCAAGAGAGTAGTGATATTGAACAATGAAGGAACTAGATCTACCATTTTGGAACTCCTCAAGGGAGGAGCGGGATCGACCGATGAAATAACTGGATCAACCACTTGGGTTTCACTGTTTAGATGAAGAGTGGGGATAATTAATGATGAAATTTGACCAACTACTTGGGTTTGTGGTTCAACCGAGGATGAAACCATATTGACCACCTTATTAACTGGACTAACCAGGGATAGAACTGGATTGACCAGTCCATCAACTAATGATGGTTTGGAAGAAATATTATGATAACCAGTTGGAAGTTGAATATTTTCCAAAAGATAAGAAGCCTCGTCCATACTAGAGCAAAGGTGAGAGTAATTATCACCTTTGCATAACAAGCAAGGAAATTTAACATTTCTCTTTTTCTTACCAACCTTAATGTCACTAGATGATGGGGTTTCATCAGCATGTCCCTTAGGGGATGATGACATGGAATACCACATTTCTAAGACCTTGGGGAGACCAGGGCAATCCCTCAGAAAGTGGTTACCCTTACAAAGGCTGCAAGGGAATTTGGGTTTAGGATTATTTTTTTTAGACTTGTCGACTTTATCGACACTCCTAGTACGATTAACTGTAGTTCATTTATTGGATCCAACATGAATTGTTGTGGTTGGAGGCTTGGTCCCTTTCTGGATCTTCTTCTTCTTATATTTTTGTTTCTTCTTCTTCTAATCAACCTAGCTACTCATTTGAGAGATTTCACTAGGAGAATAAGGATAAAGGGAAGGAGACTTGATGGGTGAAGGAGAAAGGTTGACATGAGGTTGATATGTGGGTGGTGTGCTTACATCTAAAATAGTTGGTGCATCCGAAGCACTGGGAAGATTTGATATCATTGTAGTGGGGAACAACCAAATAGATAATCCGATCATGAATCCCATAAGACTTAGTGTGGAAATGAACGAAGGACCAACATTTCCAAAAGAAGGAAAGGTGAAAGGTTCTCTGGGAAAAGGGGTTCCTCAGTTAGTATTCTTGTTATTTGACATCATTGACACTAACTCGGCCTAAACTCCACTAAGGAAAACAAACAAGACACACTACAAATCTAAGAAGCAAACAATCAAACAAACCTTCCCAAAATGAAACCACTAGTTGGTGATGAAATCCAACATCACAATATCAATAAGGAAGGGGCTGGGATAGAGCGGTTGGATTAGTTAAGTTGTTGACCTACTTAATGGACTTACGCCTTTGTGCAAGTTCCCACACGGTTTTACCCGTGGGTGTACCCTCCAAGGAGACCGAGTGAGTTTGAACAACGTCTGACCCAGGTACAATGAAGACTCCCCTTCACTGTCACCTTGTGTATCACCCTTACAGATATATGACACTAAGGTTACCAACTTGTAGTCATCCTCCAGGCAGGTATAGTCGACATTTGGGAAAGAACGTATGGGCATGATAACAAGTCTGAAATTATTCAATAGAACCAAAGACAAGTGGACCGAAATACTACTAAAAACCCCGAATGGATCCAGGATTCACGAAGCTCCGAGACCAAATGAAAGTAGTCGTTTCTCAGGAAGAACCCCCAATATACGATCTTTCTGCTACGTGGGTTAAGCGTTAGAGGGGAAATATCCACTGCTCTCCCACACTCGACCTCATGTTTAACCCTTGTGTGAGAGGGGTATCTCAACTATGGTTATACAAACAATTGGATTTACTTCTCCCTAGCACAAGATCCTATGTTTGTATGATGGATTTGGAAATTTATCATCACAACCTATACCAAAGCCCTACACTTGCTAATGTAGGTTCGCTACTAGAAAATATAAAAGTATCTGATCAATTTTATAAGTGCTTAATTTTATGGTTTTCTTTTACTCAAGGGTGCGAAAGTGAAACTAATGATGTTGTAGACTCGACTCCAAAATAATGCAAAAAAAATGAGATGCAAATATTTTTCTTCAATGAATCCTACATACGATATGGAGAAGAGGTTCAACTTTCTTCAAAAAAAATACCCAATTCCCAAATGCAATCTACTTATATACACTACCCAAAATAAATAATGCAACTATCTTCTTTGTTTGATTATAATACATAAATACAACAAATGAAAATCCTTTAACACCTTTACTTTCAATCAAAATGAAAGGGTCAAATGCAGACACAAAAGATACGAAGAAAAAAGGATTTCAAACAAAGCATGCACTCACAGGATAATGAGAACTAAAAGAATCTAACTCACTCAATCAAGGATTCAACAATCGACAAGCACTCAAGGAATAAAAGAAAGTTCAGAGAAGAATCCAAAAACTGATAAGGAGAAAGAGAAAATCACTCCACTGTCTTGACAAAATGAGCAACAGGATAGAGCAATCCAAGATAGGTTTTGGTAAGCATGAAGTCTCAAATCATTCAAAAAAGAAATATTTGAAAAGTAAATTAAGACCAACAAACCTTTGCAGACCTTTTCAATCAGTCAGAGAACCCGAAACTTCGCAAGATCCAAACCAAACCAAGAAAAATAAGGCGAAACATTCTTGCAATTTGGAAAAGGTTGCAAGCTCAAACAAGACAAAAAAATAAGTGATAAGTACCAAAACGTCAACCCAAACAAAGCCACAAGATGAAGTATAGACTTTGGGCAAAATACCTCCAACAAAGGGCTAAGAAAAACTGAGTAGAAAAGGGCAGAAATCACCAAAAAAGGGGATCAACGCTCTTGTTTTCAAGGGTTCAGATCACTGTAGTGCTCTAATATACACTGTAGAGGAGCATTTATTACAGATCAATGCTCTGATATACACTCCAGGTGAGTGCTACCCTTCCCAGAAACTCAAAACAGAAGCTTAAAACCCAAACAAAATCACCCATAATTCCCATAATTTTGTGAAATTGTCAATGAATATGGGAGAAAGGAAATAGATCAGGAAAAAATAATGAAAATGATCTCAAAGTGGGAAAAATGTAGAGACAATCCAAGGAAAGACAAGTCAATGTACTTCCCTAGTGGAGTCACCAATTTCTGTTACAGAAAAATCCCCTTGCGGACAGGTGGATCTTCCCTCGAATTTCTAGACCCCTAATACCGAGATAGAAAGATGCAAATGGACACTAATATTTTTTTGAGATTTGCTTAACTAGTTGAAAAGAGAGAAGGAGGAAAATTGATCGTACTTGTTTTCGGTGTTTATCCTCACTGCTCCAATTTGAGCTTGATCTCCAAACTCATTCGTACAACTTGATACCTGCAAACCATGGACAACAAAGAGACACAAGGAAACTCCTACTCTAGCATACTAGATTAAACAAATTCATCTACAATAGACAAGCATATGTAAATTTACATAAACTAGATGGAAATATGCCAAGAATATATTAATGAAAAAATTAAAAAGACACTTACAATCTATAGATGCAGTTGCAACAGCCTCTCCAATTCCTCCTCGTCTAACCCTTGCATGATGCTCCCAAGGTCATAAGTTTGATATCCAAAATATTCCTCCCAAGATCATAATTTTGATACCTCTAATCTCTCTCCTTCTCCATGGAAAGCCTTCATTATATAGGATTTGGAGGGTTAACCACCATGGAGAGGAATAATAGGATCACTCATCAGATCCACTAAAATGGGATCTCCAAGATATTTACGGAGAAAATATATCTTAAGGATTTTAGGGAGGAAATATATCTCAATGGTTTTAAGGAGGAAATGTTTCAATCATCCATGAGTTCCTCAACCTCCCCTTAAAAATAGGAAACCAAATGTGAGGTGGATTCTCACACTAAATTAATTTCCTTTTTATGAGTATTAATAATTAATTCATGTGCACATGGTATTTTGACCTTCATATAATATATTTCTCCTCCACGTTGACTAGGGATTGTGACAAATGTTCTTTCATGGTGTCAATATATGTGACACTTTCATGACACTTGCATCACTTATGGAGAGGTACCTAGGTGTGGTATTTTGGTGTGTAACATGGTGACAAAGGAGACACACATATTTTATTTGCAAATGGAAAAGGACTGAATAGCACATAGAAAATGAATCAACCCATGTCAATGATCCTCAAACCATTAATTTGAATGGAATCCAAAAATTGAGCTTCTACTAAGAAGAAAAGGACTCTACATGATTACACTAGGAACTGAATTAGAGCCTACCTACACAATTGAGAAAGCAAAGTACTTCAACATGATGGATGAAGCATGTGGGATGTTATGATTGTCAATAAATCTGGATCTACTTTTCCACATAGAATATACTTCCACACCAAACAAAGTCTGGACTACATTGAAGGGTCTATTTGGGAAACAATATGAACTACGAGGACACATGTTCGAGAATGAGCTCATCTCAATGAGCCAAAGAAATTTTGACACCATATGAGAGTACTTCACCAAGACAAATTTTGAAGCTTTGCAAGATATCATGGGAGTGAAGGACACAATTGCATAGCAACTAACATAGCTAGGATTCTCTTTTGAGGGGGGTTTTCTTCCCACTGGGTTTTGCCTCTTTACCTCATCTTTTGTTTCCATAGTTATTTGTTACATTTGTACCTAACATGGTTGCAAATTTTCGAGACCCATCTATCGTACACACCTCAATTGTCCTTCAAGGGGGGTATTGTTGTACATGCACATTTTCAATATTTTCCTACTATTCAAGGGGACTACTTTTTTAGCATGTATTGTTTTAGTAGGTAGCAGTGACTAGGCAGTGACAAGGATCAAAGCACACTTCACCTTGAATATTCCTCCTTCCATGGGAATATTCCCCTCTTAGACAAGTGTGCACTTCCACTAGAGTTTAGTTCATCATGCATGAATTTGATCCAAGTGGGTATTGGTGGCAACTCACCTCTTCCACTAACTCAACATGGTTCTCAATCTGGGAATTCTTGTTATGAATTTATGGGATTTTCTAGGTCCTAAACTTCTAGGTCCATTTTGAGGCCATTGACAAGATTTTTATACAAGCGATGTTGAATTGGATTTACATATGGAAAAGCTAGGATATATTGTTTTATTGTTTTCCTCAGTTAGAGCTTTTCAACGAGATACTATGCATGCCAAATGGAGATTGTATGTGAAATTTACGTTCTCAGAAATTTGATGTAGAAACTAATGCCCCAAAATACATTTTGTCATTTCAAAAGACCTTTTTGGCACTTCACCTCCTAGGTTTAGGGTTTTGGACCTTTACGGTTATTCATTTATGTTAAAAATCCATCACTTCATCCTCTGGTATTATCGTTTTGTGAATGAGAGTAGCCATCATGTCTCTCTCTTTAAATGTAAGCTACCACCATTATTTCCAATTTGTGTTATATAATATTTCACTATTTTATTCATTATTAAAAGTTGGGTTTTCATTGTATTATTATGCTCTTTGTTATATTTTTGTATGTGTTTCATTTTTTTCTCTCTACAATCTAGATTAGTGGTATTAGAGTAGTCTACTCTCTTTTTTGTGTGTGTATGTACCTAACAAGGTCAGGGTATAAAGAGTTATCTCTTGAGCTAGTTTCACTAGAAGACAACCACTCTCGCTAGCCCAAGTGGCCTCCCATGATGTGGTAAAGGAGAGATGAAAAAGCATGATATCCTATCAATATGTTGCTTTAGGAATCCCTTGTGTGATAGAGGAATGAGATGATGAACAATTCTTCCTAGATCCTTCAATGAAAAGCAAGGCACCTTCAACAAGCGATCGATTCGGAGGTGCGATGCCCTTCAAGATACAAGTTAACGTTGATATCCATTTATTTGAAGGATAGATAAATGCATATGATTTGGAGAAACAATTAAATATTTTAGAGGGTTATTAATTTGTTCAAAGTTTTATTGACAATGAAAACATCACCTTCACGCTCCTTAAAGCCCTTCCCCGTGTCAAATATTGGTGGAAAAGTTACTTGGAGAGACACAACCAAGACAATTTTGTAATATTCAAAACATCACCCACTTGGGTTGAATTTCTCAATGCCCCGAGGGAGGAATTATACCCTGTTCAAAACTATGATGATCAATACACAAGATGGAGGACTCTGCATCAGGAGAGCGATCGAATGGTTCTAGAGTACATTGAAATATTCCATATCTTGCGCTTAAAGTTAGGTATCAGAGACTCTGAGTGACACCTAGTTTTGAAATATTGTAGTGTCCTACACATGTACATCCAACCAGAGGTGGATTTCTTGGACATCTCATCACTAGGAGCCATTTATCAATATGTTGTGAATATTGAGTAAACATTTAAGCAGTGGAATAAGCAAGAGTTAAGGTTTGAAAATCTATCATAATAGAAGTATGGTAAAGGTGTACCTAACTCATAGAACACGAGATAAATGAGGAATATCCAACTACATAGGGTCTCTCTACACAACAAAAGCAATTGGACAAGGTGGTAGAGGAATATAGAGACATCTTTGCCTCAACTACAGGGGTGCCTCTACATTGTCAGGTCAAACATCCCATTGACTTGATACCTCATCCTCCCTTACCCAATGGTCCCATATATAGATGCTACCTTCTAATGATTGAGGAAATAAAACATAAAATTTATGATCTCATCGGAAAGGACCACATTTGACCAAGCTCCTCACCTTGTGGAATCCCGATTATGTTGGTATAGAAGAAGTATGGGACATGTTGACTCTATATTGATTACAAAGCCCTAAAAAAAATCACTATCAAGAACCAATACATGATCCCATGGATTGAAGACCTTCTTGACTAGCTCAAGGGTGCCAATTTATTTAGAAATATTGATTTGAAGTTAGGCTACCACCAGGTTCCAATAGAAAAAATTGATGTATGGAAGAAAACCTTCAAATCTAAAGAAGGCATTTTTGAGATATTGGTCATGCATTTTTGATTGACTATGATCCAACGACACTCATGTGAATGATGGATGATATCCTGCAACCATTAAAAAAATCTTTTGTGGTCATATATTTGGACGACATCCTCATATTCATTCGAACTTGGGAAACAAATTTTCATCATATTCAACAAGTACTTATCACCCTATGAAAACATAAGTTATACACCAATCTAGAGAAATGCTCATTTGGCATGAAGAGAATCAAATAATTAGGATAAATCATGGATGAACATGGGGTGCATGTGGACCCAATCAAGATCCAAGTCATTTGTGATTGGCCAGCCTTGAAAACTTTGACAAATCCCCCTAGCTTCTTGGGCCTTTCTAAATTATACCATAGGTTTGTAATGGGGTTCTCTCATATTGCTTGAATCCTAAGTCAAGTGACCAAAGGTGGAGATAAATCCAAGTTTTTCTAGTCTAGATCATAGCATAAAGAATTCAAGGATATGAAACACTTCCTCTACTTTACACCAGTCTTCACATTGCCATACCTACAACAACCATTCAAGATTGATATGGATTCCTTTGACTAATCTATCGATGTAGTCCTCAACCAATAGGGACATCCAGTTGTTGGATCATGTTGTCATTGATGCCAATGGTTTGATTGATTGATGTCATTGATTGATGTCAAGTGATTTATTGATGTCAAAGGATTGATTGATTGATGATTGATG
>JASDQU010815625.1:5704-21417 GCA_032191745.1 Picea mariana
ATCTGATCTAAAACATGTATCAAAGATTACTTGAAAAGAACATAAAGGAAGAGTGTACTAGTTTGGCAAAGGGGGCCCTCCAATGCTTCACTTGTACACTTGAGTTGTCTCAGCTAAGAAGGAGCTTCCATCAACATTCACATCATCATATCATAAACATTATTAAGAAAAAAAATTCAGAACTGATCTCACGATTGCAAATTCCAAAGTTTCTTCATTCACATCCAAAAGGTGCCATTCTAGTCTATGCTTTAGAGTATTTATACAAGAGTTTTGAAACTAATAATGCTAATAATTTTCCTAAAGATCATGATCAGATCCTTAATATATGCTAGGAAGGTCGAATACCCCCTTCAGATCCATAAAATATGAACAAATCCCAAGAAAATCTAAAACTGTCCATGATTTTAGGCTAAAACAGGGTATTTTCTGCTGAAGTGGCCATGTTTGATCAGCGTTGACCAGACACCTGGAAGGTTCAGATCTCGAAGCTGATAGCTCATCATCCATATTTGTATATCAAGGATCATGACCCAAGTCTCAGATTTTGCCCATCTGTCCTGCAAGTACACAAACCTAGGAGCAATTACGAGATTTAGTCAAATCCTGTAATTTTTGATAAATTTCCAATTTTAATGCCAAAAATTAGAAAACTCAATTCTTAAGCTAAAGAACGATAAATGTACCTTGCATAAGTTGTTTTATGAAAAATATGGAATGAAATGGAGGCAAAATGGATGGTTATGGAGGCAAAAGTGTAGTTTATAGAGTAAAAACGAAGCATAAAAATGTACTCAACAAAGTTCTCTTGGTGTAGAGAGGTAATGGGAATTGTTTCCCTAGGTCTATGAATGAGAGTTTAGAGATCTCCTGGTGTCATCAAAGAAAATAAAAAGTGGGAGAATTTTGGGTTGTTATATTATTTGCAATGAAAGTCTAGTTGAGGTGGATTGACTAACATTCGAAGGTCGAGGTGGTTCAACCAGTAAATTCAAAGTCGAAGACATCGACAACAATTCAAAGGTCAAGGTATTTTGACCGAGTAAATTCAAAGTGGAAGACATCGAAAACAAGTCAAAGTTTGGGGTGGTTTGACCGGGTAAAGTTGAATTCGAAGACATCGACAACAAATTGAAGACGTTAATCGAAAAGAGGTCAACAGGTGGGCATGTGGCAACCGACTAAAGACCAAATGAAGGCCGACTAGTAATCCAACTTGGTATTCAACTGTAATAGAATCTTGAGATTTGCGGGTGTAATATTCCTCGACCGAACCCAAATGTAAATATAATCCAAGTATATTTAAGATAGTGAATTGTTTAGACATCATTTTTGTAATACACCTTTCATGGCATGGTGCGCGCATATATTGCACAGTAAACATATGTAATGTGCACATTTCTGCATATCGCGTGCAGTAACTAAGGTGCACACAACCTTAAAGACAAAGGATACATCACGCAGTAACTAAAGAGTGCCCAACCTTGAGGTCAACGAATACCGCGAGCAGTAAGTAAAGTGCCCGCAATATTAAGGTCAGTGAACCTTTGTGTATATAATATGCATTATAGGCTGGTGAGGCAATATTATAAGCCAGAATGCTTATGTCTTGGAATTAGGCCAGTGCACCTAGATGTTAAAGGCTAGAGTGCCTATTTTGTATATATCTCATGATTAATATAAAAATACATTGTTGTGCGCAAAACAACCACGATAAAAGAGAAGGGGGACTAGATTCCATGAAATAGGGAAAGGGAGGGCCTAAAGTTAAGAACATGGCTAAGCTAGAGAGCTTAAAGCCCAAAATAAATATTATATTAATATTTATTAAAAACATAAAGTAGAGATAATTAATTTATCCTAATTCCTAAAGTAGGGGACAAGTGTATCAGAGTAGCTTCCAACATGACAAGTGTCAAGTTGGAGACATGCATACTTATTGCCGAGACTTAGTTCCTTTGGGGGCGATCGACCATTGTGAAGGGGGAATCTTACCATTTTTTCTGGAGACCAAAGAGCTAGTATCCGCGATACATTCCGTTAGTCTTTGAGCTACCTCATATCTTCCTACCATCGTACCCAGACCAGATTGATATCCATTCCTTTTGGTGTACCTGTCAGCTTGGGAGCAGGATTGAAGAGGCGGGTTGTCAGGCCCATGAGCAATTCTCTGAGTGAGGGAATTGTTGAGGATCAATTTTTTGAAGGTGATAAACTGCAGCTATATCACTCTGAGACTTCTGGTCTGACCTATTGCTGAAGACCTGTAAGGGAAGTGGGGCAACCGAAGGACTGTTGAGCAGAGAAGGGGCACACTTCCTTGGGTGAGACAGGCATGTGGGGAAGGAAAGATTGTAGGCTTTGGTTGAGTGAACACATGAGAGGGAGTCTTTTTGATTCACCACGAACCTTTATCCAAGTTAGGAATCCCTTTCTCAGGTGGAGTCTAGTCCCAGCTCAGGGGTGACTCACTGTTGAGAGTGACGAACAGTATAGTCTAAGGCTGGGAGGTTTGTGGACGGTCTACATGCAGTTGGTGACATTATTACCAAGATAAGTATCAGTTATGTGTTGAATTCCATGCTGCATTATCATTTATGTGTTATTTTATGGGTTTTATTGCTTGTGTGAGCTTAACTGTCTGTATGTTTAAGGATATACCCTGTATACGTTGCATGTTTGTGTTCACTATTAAATCAGTCTGAAAATCGTATAAAATCGTATATTTACAGAACACAACTGGTTGTTTATATTTTATATGTGAAGCTTCCGCTAGAGCATTGTATGTATATGTTTAATTGCATACAATTTATTATGTATGTATGCCTGTGTGTGTATATACGTATTTAGAGTGATTAAAAGAAAAAAAAAAAGTTATGTGACATACCTCATTTGAATACTGGGTGTTACATTATGTTGTCAGAACTAAGCTAAGTGTCTGAGTAAGTGACATTCCCCGGTCAGTGGGTGGACGAGGTGTGTTATAGTATGGTATCAGAGTGTCAGTTTTCGACACTGAGCCTGGATGGGCCAAACCAGTCGAATGGAGATGAGATTACAGTATGGTGTCGATTACAATATGGTATACAATATATTGCATTTATGGAAATTTGAGCCACCGCGTGGAAAAATAATATGTAGAGATGCGCACGCTAAATTTAGCATTGTGAAGAGTGCATACACATAGTAAATGTGCACATGGTGTGCTCAATATTGTGAGGCACAATGAAGTTTGGTTGGTGCACACACAGTAGGAGTATGTGTTGTATCGCTATAGTGCAGGCAAGGGTGCGCCTAGGTAGTTGTGCGCGGTAGCGATAGAGTATTCGGTGGGGCATACATATTATTGTATGCGGTAAGGAATATTGAACTTTAGCACGGTGCAATGCATAGAGGGAAATGCATGTGGAATATCCAAGTGCGATACAGAAATAGTCTACAGAGGATATTGGCACGCAACACAGAAGTAGTGCGCGCAAGTTATTGACGCAATGAAGAGGAAATGTATAGAAAATACAGGTGTGCGGAAACATGATTTACCTTATAAAGTCATTTGCGCGATAAATAAAGGTACACAGGTTGAATTTTTATGTGCGCAAAATTGTCTGAAAAGATAATTAAGACGACGAGCCTGAGTTTAATTAGAAAAATTTACATAGTATTCAAAGAAAGAGGAATACACAACTGCATTGAAGTATTATTTAAAACGAGTCAAGCGAATGAGATGAATTCTAGGTTTTATTCAAATAGTTGAAAGTGAAATATAAGTTACAAGAAGACACATAATATTAAAGGAAACAAGATTCGTAACATCATCAGTGGAATCTTGTCTTAAGCAGTACAAAATCCACTTCTGCGCTTATATATATTCATTCAAACTCCAAAATTACAAAAGGGGATGATTCAAAATAGTAGTGGCCCTATTCAAAGAGACCATACAAGAACAGGTCTATCATCTCTAGGGATTCCTTACATCTTTTATCATCTGTCCAAAAATCGCTGAAATATACTCAATTGTATTGAGGGCTCATTTCAGCTTAGCTAGCTCCTCCTTTAAAGAATCTAACCAGGCTGATTGATTTTCTCCAACACTCTTAGCCTCTTCAGCGACAGGTTCTTTCTTCTATTGTTTGTTTCATTTCTTCTTAGCAGCTGGTCTGTTTATAACTAGATCCCTCATGATTGGATTCAACCTGATTTCCAATCTTGAATCAGTAACAGGTACTGTGTGAAATTTAGTCACCAATATCTGTGTGAATACCTTTTCCTTCGTACTGGCAGGAAAATTTAGCATGTTTCCCAAATAACCAGTCTTATTGGATTTAACTAGGTCCATATACCTCAGTTTTCTGGACACCAAAATACATTTACAGAGATGAGAAGTTTGAACCAGTTTGGAGACTGCTCGCTGATGGATAAGATGATGCTTCCATATCTGAGAGTTGGTAATTATAGAACCTTAATCATGAATCCCTAATAGACTTGCGAACAAGTGTAATGGGTTGCCATGATCGGCTAATCCAATTCAAATGATTAAACTTTTTGAGTTCGTTACATGGTGGCATTCACCTAACTCAAATGGCTATGATGTATGAGTGAATGGGATGGAGTGATTTGATTAACCGTCACCCATCCCACGAATGGTGGATTTGACATTTTTAAGCACGTGACATCGGAACTTATGAAAAAGTGGTTTTGGCAAATCACCTTGTGTTGATGTATCTTTGCGCAATGATATAGGGCTTTCTAAGTTCTCAAAACTTGGGCCGTGTCTGAGAATTGTCATGGTGGCAACACCAAGAAATCATAAAAGATAATTCAAATATAATCATTAAGCCTAAATAGTTCATATTTCTCGTGAATTGTTGATTTAGTTAAACTAATAATTTTTAATGGCTGCACATTTTGCAGAACTAACAACAACTAGATTAGATCATATCAAGTACCGAGTCCATAGGAATGGAAGAGACATGAGGAAACTATAGTCAACAAGATGAGAGTAGAGGGATGAATGTCCATTTGGACATTGAAGGAAAAAACTCCAATGGACATGGAGAGGAAAGGGATGAAAACCTAAATATGGTAGAGACTATTAAAAATTTGCAAAAGGATGTCCAACACCATAAAGTTGATAATGAAAGGCTTATGAGAGCCAAAGAGAAGTAAGATGAATTCAACATGAATTTATTGCAAAGTCTGAACAGAATAGGAAAGAAATTGGAAAAATAAAGTGACTCAAGCAAATCTAGAAGTCACAAACCTTCGGATGAGAAAAAGAGATCAGGAAATGTTAGCAGACACCACCATCACTCCTGGAAGCATTCCAAGAAAAGAGTAGGTAGCAGCACAAGTCCATCCCCTATTATACATCATAAGAGGTCTGGGGTGGATGAGCTACAAGGAGAAATGAAAAAAATCAAACCTCCTACATTTGATGGTGAACACAAGAAGGATGAAGATGCAGAAACATGGTTGTTGGGCATGAGGAAGTATTTTCAATTACACAATTATTCTTCCCATGCTGAGGGTAGAATTGCCATCTATCAACTCAAAGGAAAGGAATCCATGTGGTGGGATCAACTTGTGAAGGTACAACAAATTAAAGAGAAGAGCGTTACTTGGAGGGAATTTAAAAAGTATTTTGAGAAGAAATACTTGACTAAGAGGTATTATGACAAGAAAATGAAAGATTTCTTTGAACTCAAACTTGGAAGTATGACCATAGATGAATATGAAAGAATATTCCTAGAAATGATGAAGTATGTCTCCTTCATCAAGGATGAGACATTTAAAATTCAAAGGTATTTGAGTGGATTGCCAACATTCATCAGTGACAAAATACAATATGATGATCCCAAGACATTGGAAGAGACCATAAGGTGAGCTAAATGTCTATATGATCAACAGAAAGCAAGGCCAACTTTCCAAAAAGCTTGGGAAGACCAAAAGAAGTTCAAGGTGGATCAGAGGAAGAAAGGATTTAAACCATCATTCTTCAGAAATAGTCCACAGGGACCACCAACTTATAAAGATCCAAAAATGATAGAGGCAGAAGGCCAAAGGCCAAGGCAGCCACCTATTCAATGTTGGGGTTGTAAAGGAGATCATAGATTCAGAGTTTGTCCTCACAGAGGTGAAAAAGGAAGGACTGTTTATAATGTACAACAAGATGAAATAGTGGAGGACATGGGCAGAAATGTGCCAAGGATCTATGCAGCCCTGGATAACAAGCAAGTGGAATATCAGTCACACATGATTGAAGTGGAATGTATGATTAACAGCCAAACCATTGCCATTTTAATTGATTCAGGAGCTAGTCATAGTTATATAGATCCTAAGATGGTAGAAAGTTTGCAATTGCCAAGAAGAAGGCATGGGAAATCTTGGTTGGTACAATTGGCTAAAGGAACCAAAAGAAAGGTTAATGAGATGGTTAAGTCATGTCTCATGGACATGAACAGACTGAACAACAAGGGAGATTTGAATATCTTACCCTTAGGTTCCTATGACTGTTTAATTGGGATGGATTGGTTGGACCCACATCATGCTCTATTGGATTGTCATAACAAAGAATTCACTTTCTTGGATGAAGAAGGGAACCAAAGGAAAGTGTAGGGAATTCTCAGGGCAGTAACCGTTAGAGAAATTTCATTATTGCAGCTGAAGAAATGTTATAGAAGAGAATGTCAAATATTTGCAGCTCATATGGAGGAGACACCTGAAGATAAGGTGCCAAATTTGGAGAATTATGAAGTCTTGAAAGAGTTTGAAGATGTATTCAGAAAAATACCAAGACTACCCCCAAGGAGAGACCTCGATTTTTCTATAAATTTGACACCAGGAGCAACTCCTGTGTCAAAGACTCCTTACAGAATGAGTACACCAGAATTGAAGGAGTTGCAAATGCAGCTTGAAGAACTTCTGAAGAAGGGGTATATATGCCCAAGTGTATCACCTTGGGGTGCCCTAGTCTTGTTTGTGAAAAATAAATATAGAACGTTAAGATTGTGCATTGATTTCAGACAATTGAATAAAGTGACTGTAAAGAACAAGTATCCTCTGCCAAGGATTGATGATCTTTTTGATCAATTGAAGGATGCAAAGATATTTTCAAAGATAGATCTCATATCGGGATAACATCAGGTAAGAATTAAGGAGGAGGATATCAAAAAGACCTCCTTTAGGACAAGGTATGGTCATTTTGAGTTCACAGTGGTGCCATTTGGGTTGTCAAATCCACCAACTATTTTCATGTGCTTAATGAATGGTGTTTTCCGAGAATATTTAGACAAGTTTGTCATTGTCTTTTTGGATGAAATTATTATATACTCTAAGACAAAATAAGATCATGAACATCATTTGAGGATGGTGTTGCAAGTATTAAGGGAGCATCAGTTGTATGCCAAATTGAGCAAGTGCTCATTTTATCAGAAACAAATTCAATATTTGGGGCATATCATCTCAAAATATGGGATAGCAGTGGACCTCGAGAAGATTGAAGCCATTAGAGAATGGTTAGCACCAAAGAATGTGATAGAGGTTAGATCATTCATGGGCTTTGCAGGATACTATAGGAGATTCATTGGAGGATTCTTGAAGATAGCACACCCAGTCACTTCCTTGCAAAGAAAAGGTATGAAGTTTCAATGGACGTCAGACTGTGAAAGGAGTTTCCAACATTTGAAACAATTATTGACAAGTGCTCCAATACTAAGGATTGAGGACCCAAATGAAGATTTCATTGTATGCACAGATGCATGTAATGAAGGAATTGGTGGATTCCTTAGCCAAAATGGATTTGTGATATGTTATGAATCAAGGAAGTTGAAGGAACATGAAAGAAATTGTGCCACTCATGATTTGGAGTTGGCAACCATAGTGCATGCCCTGAGGAAATGGAGACACTATCTCATGAGAAAATGGTTTGAGTTAAGAACAGACCACAATGGTTTGAAATATTTATTTGATCAGCCAAATGTAAATGCTAGACAAAGCAGACAGTTAGAATTTATAAGCGAATATGACTTTTATATAAATAATATCAAAGGGAAAGAAAATAAAGTGGTGGATGCACTCAGCAGGAGGGTGCATGAGCTTCATGCTACAACCATCAACATGTATCAGGCTAATGTTAAAATCAAAATTCTGGAGGCTACAAATACAGACCTACAATACAAATAATTGATAGCAAAACTATAGCAAGGTAAGACACCACAAAAGATGGATGTTTATAAGTTGGGATTAGATGGAATACTGCTGCACAAGAACATAATTTTTGTACCAAATGTCCAGGACTTGAAATGTATAATTTTGCATGAGATGCATAATGCTCCTTATGCAGGGCATCTTGGATATCATAAAATCATAGCAGTGGTCAAGAGCCAATAATTTCAGCCAGGTATGAAGAGAGAAATTACAGAATACATCGCTAGGTGTATGGAATGACAGAAAGTTAAAACATAGCATAGGCACCCAACAGGATTGCTGCACCCTTTTCCCATTCCTGAATGGAAGTGGGAAGTGGTGACAATGGATTTTATTATGGGATTGCCCAGAATAGGCAAGCTACATGATTCGATTATGGTAGTGGTGGACAAGATTACGAAAGTTGGCCATTTTATTCCACTAAAAACTACTGACAAAGTAGCAGATGTTGCTGATATTTTCATGAAGAAAGTGGCATGATTGCACAGAATTCCTAAAACCATTGTGCCTGACAGAGACTTGGAATTCACCTCGAATTTCTGGAAAGGATTGTTCAAAGGATTCAGAACGAATCTGAACTTTAGCATAGCTTATCATCCTGAGACTGATGGACAAACAGAGAGGGTGAATAGAGTGATAGAAGATATGTTGAGAATGTATGTGATGGATAAACCATCAAAATGGGAAGACTACCTACATTTAGTAGAATTCGCTTATAACAATGGGTATCAGGCATCATTGAAAATGAGCCCATTTGAAGAACTTTACGGCAGAAGGTGCAATACTCCAGTAAGCTGGGATAATCCAACTAATAGAATAGTAGTCGAGCCAGAGTTGCTCAAGAAGATGGAGGACCAGATGTTAAAAATTAAGCAGAATTTGAAAACTACCCAAGACAGACAGAAAAGTTATGCTGATAAAAATAGAATCCACAGAGAAGTCAAAGTGGGTGATCATGTTTTCCTGAAAGTAAAAGCTAACAGAATTTCCCTGAAGCTGGGAAGCTGCGCCAAGTTGGAAGCCAAATTTTGTGGACCATTTGAAATCCTAGAGAGGGTTGGTCTCGTTGCTTATATGATTGCATTGCCGACATCTATGTATGTTCATAATGTATTCCATGTATCATTGCTAAATAAATACATACATTATGCTAATCATGTTATTGATTGGAATGTTATTCAGGTGGAGCAAAAAGGCGCTTTCCAAGTGCATCCGGTGCACATCCTGGATCGAAAAATCAAACAACTTCGGAATCAAGCCATAGGGCTTGTAAAGGTCCAATGGACCTAGTACAGACCTGAAGACGCTACTTGGGAGCATGAGGATGCAATGGAGGCAGAATACCCACATATTTTTGAATCATTTTGAGAATTTTGTTGTATATGGGTACATGATGCACTGAGGATAGTGCATAAATAAGGGGAGGGGATTGTAATATCCCTCGGCCAAAACCAAATGTAAATATAATCCAAGTATATTTAAGCTAGTGAGTTGTTTATACATCATTTTTGTAATACACCTTTCATGGCATGGTGAGTGCATATACTGCGTAGTAAACAGATGTAATGTGCACATTTCTGAATACCGCGCGCAAGAAATAAGGTGCGCGCAACCTTAAAGATAGAGGATACAACGCACAGTAACTAAAGAGCGTACAACCTTGAGGTCAGTGGATACCACGTGCAGTAACTAAAGTGCGTGCAATATTAAGGTCAACGAACCTTTGTGTATATAATATGCATTATAGGCTGGTAAGCCAGTATTATAAGCCATAATGCTTATGTCTTGGAATTATGCCAGCGTGCTTAGATGTTAAAGGCTAGAGCATCTATTTTGTATATATCTCATGATTAATATAAAAATACATCGTTGCGTGCATATCGACCATGATAAAAGAGAAGGGGGACTAGATTCCATGAAATAGGGAAAGGGAGGGCCTAAAGTTAAGAACAGGGCTAAGCTAGAGAGCTTAAAGCCTAAAAGAAATATTATATTAATATTTCTTAAAAACATAAAGTACGGATAATTAATTTATCCTAAGTCCTAAAGTAGGGGACAAGGGACAAGTGTATCAGAGTAGCTTCCAACATGACATGTGTCAAGTTGGAGACATGCATACTTATTTCCAAGACTTAGTTCCTTTGGGGGGGATCGACTATTGTGAAGGGGGAATCTTACCATTTTTTCCGGGGAGTAGAGAACCAGTATCCACAATACATTTCATAAATACTTGAGCTACCTTGTATCTTCCTACCACCATACCCAGACCAGATTGATATCCATTCCTGTTGGTGTACTTGTCATCTTGGGAGTGGGATTGAAGAGGCGGGTTGTCAGGCCCATGACAATATCTCTGAGTGAGGGAATTGCTGAGGATCGATTTCCTGAAGGTGATAAACTGTGGCTACAACACTCTAAGACTTCCAGTCTGACCTGTTGCTGAAGCTATGGAAGGGAAGTGGGGCAGTCGAAGGACTGTTGAGCAGAGAAGGGGGATACTTCCTTGGGTGGGACATGCATGTGGGGAAGGAGAGTATGTAGGCCGTGGTTGAGTTAACACCTGAGAGGGAGTCTTTCTGGTTGACCATGAACCTTTAGTCGAGTTAGGAATCCCTTTCCTGGGTGAAGTCTAGTCCCAACTCGGAGGTGACTCACTATTGAGAGTGACGAACAATGTAGTCTAAGGCTAGGAGGTTCGTGGACAGTATTGCATGCAGTTGGTGACATTCTTACCAAGACAAGTACCAATTATGTGTTGAATTCCATGCTGCATTGTCATTTATGTGTTATTTTATGGGTTTTATTGCTTGTGTGAGCATAACTGTCCATATGTTTAAGGATATACCCTGTATATGTTGCATGTCTATGTTCACTGTTAAATCAGTCTGAAAATCGTATAAAATCATATATTTACAGAACACAACTGGTTGTTTATCTTTTATATGTGAAGATTCTTCTAGAGCATTGTATGTATATGTTTAATTGCATGTAGTTCAATATGTATGTATGCCTGTGTGTGTATATATGTATTTAGAGAGATAAAAAAAAAAGTTATGTGACATACCTTAGTTGAATATTGGGTGTTACATTATGTTGTCAGAACTAAGCTAAGTGTCTGAGTAAGTGACATTCCCCGGTCAGTGGGTGGACGAGGTGTGTTACAATGGGATTTGTATCCAATGATCTACATGGATTTGTAACCGTCTTTGGGTGCCTTTTATTTAGGGTTTTTCCTACTATAAATCCTATAAAGAAGGTGCATTGTAATGTTGTAAAATATAATCTCTAATCAATGATTTAAAGGTTTTTGGTCATGCATATGTAAGACGAATTGGCTATAGGGTTGTTCTTGTGTAAATAAAAAAGGTATGGTGTAAATTGTGTCTTAGATGTGGACCAAGATTAGGCATGTAACCTTTTATTATGAATGAATAAGACAACAAGAGAGAAGAATGCTCAAGGAATTTTGGTTTTCCTGTTTGGGTTTCCAGGATAAAATCTATGTGTATCGTGTGCTTTATTTGTCATTTACTTTCTTGTTTAAATATTTCTTCCTCTCTTCTGCTAGGTTTAGTGTGGATGTGTTTCTCATTTCCTAACACTTTTGACATGTTTGGGAGCCTACGAAAAGTTTCAAGTATGTTAGATATCACAATTTGTTCTGTAGAACTAAAGAAAATTCAACATGTTCAATTCAAAATATCATATATTACCTTGCAGGGCTAGGTGTTGTCTTCCCTTCATGTTTCAATGCACTCTCCTTTGCGTAATCATGTATATTATTCCATCCCCTCTCGGGAATGTCCAGAGGATGATCATACTTAGGGTTGTTTTTCAATCTAACCCTCTATTGATCTCAGACACATTTCAAATGTGTATCGTCCCTCGAGGTGATTTCAAACTTGTTGAACATATCACCAAACATGATGACCATATGGTTCATAAGATTGTTTTTAAAATATTTATTTTGGGCATTTCACCATGTGGGAATCATGGGACCAAAAATATTGTTTCCTACAAAATGATATGATGATTAGATTAAAATAATCTAAAATATGTAGGTTTCAATCAAATGGCAGGAATTATTAAATATATTCATAAATACCTGGGATTTCTTGTGTCTTCAAGGGAACCAATTTATCGTCCACCAAAAATATGATGGATATTGTTCCCAAGCTTTGAAAACGTGATACTCCAGGATAACAATGCCCTGGAGAATCATCCTCATGAGATTCTCCCTATAGAAAATGGTCTAGCATGTGAAGTCGAGGAATATCATGGGCCCCAAGAGTTTCAGTCCTTTGAGCCAAAGATAAATGGAAAAATATCATCTCATGTATGTGGCACGTTCTAGGTGTTGGAGAAATTTATATTTTCGGCAGACTAGTTCAATGGGAGTTGACTGACTAGTTCTATTTTAGACTTTCTAATTTTAAACCATCACTATTATGCGTGCATTCCTATTATAGGATTCCATTTTCTATATGAGTGAATATTACACACTCATCGAACAAATCATAATATACATTGATTATCATTCTTAATATTGTATCTCTATTCCTTTTCTTGATAAGCTTTGTTTGTATATGCTTTAGCTAGGTCTCGTGTATAGGTTTCGATGAAACACTGACATGGTATCAGAACCGAGTTGCTTGGAGCAACCCAGACAAGAGAGAACCATGATTTAATTATTATGTAAACCTAGTTTCTTCTATCGTTGTAGCCTATCCCTATCGAAAGGTGCGACAATTGAAATCAACGCAGTCTATCCATTGCTAGGGTGCGACGCTCGCACTCACACTTCAGAGAAAAAAAAAATCAAGAATTATCACAGCCTATACACATCCAAGGTGCAACATAGTCGCATTGTACTCTTCACCAGGGTTCGACGATTCGATTTTTCACAATTGCTGCACTTTATCCTTCTCTAGGGTGTGACGATTCAATTTTTCACAATTATCGCACTTTATCCTTCTCTAGGGTGCTGCAATTTAACATAGTCACACTGTATCCTTCTTTAGAGTGCAACGATTCAGTCTGCCTCTAGAAAATTGGTTTTCTGTAGTAAAATAGCAATATCTCAAAATCCACGATTTGGGTTGGGCTGAAATTTTGACTAGAGACGTATAAAATAGGGATGCTCATGATCACAAACAATATCCAAAACACATCATATTTTAGGAGATATAGATGTTTTTATCATGTTTATAGCAGTCATAAAACCATCTGTCATATCTCAGAATCCATGATCTGGGTTTTCAGGATCTTTTCAGAATCAATAGAAGTGATGGAGACGATGAAACTTATTTAATCAAGTATGGTGATAATACTCACACCATAAAAATATTTTGAATGGAAGTCAAAGGCCGCATTCCAACTCAAAAAAAAAGGACTGTATAATTTAATGATGGAGACAAAAAAAAAACCTACATCAGCACTTGAGAAGACCAGATGGGAGAACCAAGGATGAGGCCACATGACTACTTATTGAGTTAATCTCCACTGAATTATGGTTTCATGTTTCCGCATGCAAGACTTCAAATGAGATCTAGACCACCTTGGAATGACTCTTTGGAAAGCAAGATGAGATGCGAGGTCATCTGCTTGAGGTAGATTTGAATACCTTTGACCCAAAACGTTTTGATAATATACAAGATTTATTTACTAAATTTAAATATTTGATATTGAGTTTGGGTGAATGTGGCATTGACAAGTCTACACAAGAGAAACAACTTATTCTAACAATCTTGGCCAATATAGGACTAGAATACGCTGTATATGTCTCCAATTTCAATTTTGGAAGATGTATTTTTGGAACAAACTGGAAAATTCCTACTATGGTTCAGTTCATTAAGTCTCTCACACAAGAGAAGAAAAAACTCATACAGATGGGCCTCATGAAAGATCCCAAATCACATGCACTCACCATGCATGATGGAAAAGGATCATCCAAACATAACAGGAAGGAGAAACAAAATGAAAAGGAGGGATATTCCAAACCCTTTAATGATTCTTCAAGTTCCAAATACTCTTTAGATTCCAAGAAGAAGAAGAAGAAAGGAAAGCAATGCACTTACTGCAATAAACCGAATCATGAAGAATCCACATGCATGAAGAAACATATCGATCTTATGGCACATGCACTTCAACATAACAACCTTGGAAGATTCATTCTAGAGGGAGTCAAGAAGCAAAAGGAAGAAGATCATGCTCCTAAGAAAGGTAATCATCATGCTCTTGTTGAAATTGATTCCTCATCTGATTCATGGATTATAGATTCTAGTGCATCCCATCATATGACAATGAAAGAGGAAATTTTATCTTCTTTGTGTCCATGATCAAGAAACCTTATTCTCATGGGGGATGATACTCCAGTAGTAGTAGCAGGAGAAGGGAGAGTGGAACTCTACAATGACAATTTTGAGAATGTTTTACATGTTCCAAAGATTTCTATGAATTTTCTCTCAGTTTATCAGATCACTCAGAAAGGTAAAAAGGTTGAATTTACATCAGATTCAGTTTCAGTAATTCACATGCATGACAATTCCATCATTGTAATTGGTGAGGTGGATCACAAGTCAAGGTTCTATAAATTCACTAAGTTTTATGATGATGACTCCTCTTTTCTACTTACACATAAGGAGAGTACTTTTCATGCGCCTCCAGTGCAACATGCATATACTCTTGTGCTTCCATCAGTTTCATACATCAAAGATGATTCCATACACTCAGACTATGTACATGGAAATAAGCAAGTAGTACATCCAGATAAGAAGCAAGCGTCAAAGCTTCAACAAATTCCCAAGAAGGCACAATTCACACTTTAGGAAGCATATATCCTTGGAGGGAATCCATTGGATTCGAGGAGGACTCGATCTCAACATGAGGAGCCTTCTCATGTACTTTTATCTTCAGAACCCGTGATTCCCATGCATTGCTATATGGTTCAATCTTCTGATCTGTAGCTCTAAAATGAGGTTTTGGTAAATCCATTATGGAAAGAATCCATGCAAAAGGAGTATGACGCACTCCTAAAGAATCATACTTGGCATCTAGTTCCACTTCCACCAGAAAGGAATATTTTCATGTGCATATGGGTCCATAGGATCAAGAGGTACAAGGCTATACAAGTTGCCAGAGGAATTCATCAGATCCATAAATATTCTCACATATTCACCAAGACCTTCACTGGGCAAAAGTTTCAAACTTTGCAGGATCATCTTGCAGTGAAGAACACAATTGCCTAGCAACTGCCTTTTCTTCTTTTGATGCATTGTCTTTTGAGGGGGGGGGGGGTTTATTCCCATGTGGTTTCCCCTCTTTCCTCATTTTTATTCAATGTTCATTAGTTGCATTGTGATGCAGGAGCATCGTGTACAGCCTAAAGCATGTGACTAAGCCCAAGGAGCAGTTGGACATGTTGGGGGAGAAAAATAACATGTTTTCATAAAGACCCATTTTGAATTTTGAAACAAAGTCATTAATCTAATAGTTAAGAGGAGCGTACT
>JASDQU010815625.1:21437-33471 GCA_032191745.1 Picea mariana
AGTACGCTCCTCTTAACTATTAGATTAATGACTTTGTTTCAAAATTCAAAATGGGTCTTTATGAAAACATGTTATTTTTCTCCCCCAACATGTCCAACTGCTCCTTGGGCTTAGTCACATGCTTTAGGCTGTACACGATGCTCCTGCATCACAATGCAACTAATGAACATTGAATAAAAATGAGGAAAGAGGGGAAACCACATGGGAATAAACCCCCCCCCCCCTCAAAAGACAATGCATCAAAAGAAGAAAAGGCAGTTGCTAGGCAATTGTGTTCTTCACTGCAAGATGATCCTGCAAAGTTTGAAACTTTTGCCCAGTGAAGGTCTTGGTGAATATGTGAGAATATTTATGGATCTGATGAATTCCTCTGGCAACTTGTATAGCCTTGTACCTCTTGATCCTATGGACCCATATGCACATGAAAATATTCCTTTCTGGTGGAAGTGGAACTAGATGCCAAGTATGATTCTTTAGGAGTGCGTCATACTCCTTTTGCATGGATTCTTTCCATAATGGATTTACCAAAACCTCATTTTAGAGCTACAGATCAGAAGATTGAACCATATAGCAATGCATGGGAATCACGGGTTCTGAAGATAAAAGTACATGAGAAGGCTCCTCATGTTGAGATCGAGTCCTCCTCGAATCCAATGGATTCCCTCCAAGGATATATGCTTCCTAAAGTGTGAATTGTGCCTTCTTGGGAATTTGTTGAAGCTTTGACGCTTGCTTCTTATCTGGATGTACTACTTGCTTATTTCCATGTACATAGTCTGAGTGTATGGAATCATCTTTGATGTATGAAACTGATGGAAGCACAAGAGTATATGCATGTTGCACTGGAGGCGCATGAAAAGTACTCTCCTTATGTGTAAGTAGAAAAGAGGAGTCATCATCATAAAACTTAGTGAATTTATAGAACCTTGACTTGTGATCCACCTCACCAATTACAATGATGGAATTGTCATGCATGTGAATTACTGAAACTGAATCTGATGTAAATTCAACCTTTTTACCTTTCTGAGTGATCTGATAAACTGAGAGAAAATTCATAGAAATCTTTGGAACATGTAAAACATTCTCAAAATTGTCATTGTAGAGTTCCACTCTCCCTTCTCCTGCTACTACTACTGGAGTATCATCCCCCATGAGAATAAGGTTTCTTGATCATGGACACAAAGAAGATAAAATTTCCTCTTTCATTGTCATATGATGGGATGCACTAGAATCTATAATCCATGAATCAGATGAGGAATCAATTTCAACAAGAGCATGATGATTACCTTTCTTAGGAGCATGATCTTCTTCCTTTTGCTTCTTGACTCCCTCTAGAATGAATCTTCCAAGGTTGTTATGTTGAAGTGCATGTGCCATAAGATCGATATGTTTCTTCATGCATGTGGATTCTTCATGATTCGGTTTATTGCAGTAAGTGCATTGCTTTCCTTTCTTCTTCTTCTTCTTGGAATCTAAAGAGTATTTGGAACTTGAAGAATCATTAAAGGGTTTGGAATATCCCTCCTTTTCATTTTGTTTCTCCTTCCTGTTATGTTTGGATGATCCTTTTCCATCATGCATGGTGAGTGCATGTGATTTGGGATCTTTCATGAGGCCCATCTGTATGAGTTTTTTCTTCTCTTGTGTGAGAGACTTAATGAACTGAACCATAGTAGGAATTTTCCAGTTTGTTCCAAAAATACATCTTCCAAAATTGAAATTGGAGACATATACAGCGTATTCTAGTCCTATATTGGCCAAGATTGTTAGAATAAGTTGTTTCTCTTGTGTAGACTTGTCAATGCCACATTCACCCAAACTCAATATCAAATATTTAAATTTAGTAAATAAATCTTGTATATTATCAAAACGTTTTGGGTCAAAGGTATTCAAATCTACCTCAAGCAGATGACCTCGCATCTCATCTTGCTTTCCAAAGAGTCATTCCAAGGTGGTCTAGATCTCATTTGAAGTCTTGCATGCGGAAACATGAAACCATAATTCAGTGGAGATTAACTCAATAAGTAGTCATGTGGCCTCATCCTTGGTTCTCCCATCTGGTCTTCTCAAGTGCTGATGTAGGTTTTTTTTTTGTCTCCATCATTAAATTATACAGTCCTTTTTTTTTGAGTTGGAATGCGGCCTTTGACTTCCATTCAAAATATTTTTATGGTGTGAGTATTATCACCATACTTGATTAAATAAGTTTCATCGTCTCCATCACTTCTATTGATTCTGAAAAGATCCTGAAAACCCAGATCATGGATTCTGAGATATGACAGATGGTTTTATGACTGCTATAAACATGATAAAAACATCTATATCTCCTAAAATATGATGTGTTTTGGATATTGTTTGTGATCATGAGCATCCCTATTTTATACGTCTCTAGTCAAAATTTCAGCCCAACCCAAATCGTGGATTTTGAGATATTGCTATTTTACTACAGAAAACCAATTTTCTAGAGGCAGACTGAATCGTTGCACTCTAAAGAAGGATACAGTGTGACTATGTTAAATTGCAGCACCCTAGAGAAGGATAAAGTGCGATAATTGTGAAAAATTGAATCGTCACACCCTAGAGAAGGATAAAGTGCAGCAATTGTGAAAAATCGAATCGTCGAACCCTGGTGAAGAGTACAATGCGACTATGTTGCACCTTGGATGTGTATAGGCTGTGATAATTCTTGATTTTTTTTTTCTCTGAAGTGTGAGTGCGAGCGTCGCACCCTAGCAATGGATAGACTGCGTTGATTTCAATTGTCGCACCTTTCGATAGGGATAGGCTACAACGATAGAAGAAACTAGGTTTACATAATAATTAAATCATGGTTCTCTCTTGTCTGGGTTGCTCCAAGCAACTCGGTTCTGATACCATGTCAGTGTTTCATCGAAACCTATACACGAGACCTAGCTAAAGCATATACAAACAAAGCTTATCAAGAAAAGGAATAGAGATACAATATTAAGAATGATAATCAATGTATATTATGATTTGTTCGATGAGTGTGTAATATTCACTCATATAGAAAATGGAATCCTATAATAGGAATGCACGCATAATAGTGATGGTTTAAAATTAGAAAGTCTAAAATAGAACTAGTCAGTCAACTCCCATTGAACTAGTCTGCCGAAAATATAAATTTCTCCAACACCTAGAACGTGCCACATACATGAGATGATATTTTTCCATTTATCTTTGGCTCAAAGGACTGAAACTCTTGGGGCCCATGATATTCCTCGACTTCACATGCTAGACCATTTTCTATAGGGAGAATCTCATGAGGATGATTCTCCAGGGCATTGTTATCCTGGAGTATCACGTTTTCAAAGCTTGGGAACAATATCCATCATATTTTTGGTGGACGATAAATTGGTTCCCTTGAAGACACAAGAAATCCCAGGTATTTATGAATATATTTAATAATTCCTGCCATTTGATTGAAACCTACATATTTTAGATTATTTTAATCTAATCATCATATCATTTTGTAGGAAACAATATTTTTGGTCCCATGATTCCCACATGGTGAAATGCCCAAAATAAATATTTTAAAAACAATCTTATGAACCATATGGTCATCATGTTTGGTGATATGTTCAACAAGTTTGAAATCACCTCGAGGGACGATACACATTTGAAATGTGTCTGAGATCAATAGAGGGTTAGATTGAAAAACAACCCTAAGTATGATCATCCTCTGGACATTCCCGAGAGGGGATGGAATAATATACATGATTACGCAAAGGAGAGTGCATTGAAACATGAAGGGAAGACAACACCTAGCCCTGCAAGGTAATATATGATATTTTGAATTGAACATGTTGAATTTTCTTTAGTTCTACAGAACAAATTGTGATATCTAACATACTTGAAACTTTTCGTAGGCTCCCAAACATGTCAAAAGTGTTAGGAAATGAGAAACACATCCACACTAAACCTAGCAGAAGAGAAGAAGAAATATTTAAACAAGAAAGTAAATGACAAATAAAGCACACGATACACATAGATTTGATCCTGGAAACCCAAACAGGAAAACCAAAATTCCTTGAGCATTCTTCTCTCTTGTTGTCTTATTCATTCATAATAAAAGGTTACATGCCTAATCTTGGTCCACATATAAGACACAATTTACACCATACCTTCTTTATTTACACATGAACAACCCTATAGCCAATTCGTCTTACATATGCATGACCAAAAACCTTTAAATCATTGATTAGAGATTATCTTTTACAACATTACAATGCACCTTCTTTATAGGATTTATAGTAGGAAAAACCCTAAATAAAAGGCACCCAAAGACGGTTACAAATCCATGTAGATCATTGGATACAAATCCCACTGTAACACACCTCGTCCACCCACTGACCGGGGAATGTCACTTACTCAGACACTTAGCTTAGTTCTGACAACATAATGTAACACCCAATATTCAACTAAGCTATGTCACATAACTTTTTTTTTTATCTCTCTAAATACATATATACACACACATGCATACATACATATTGAACTACATGCAATTAAACATATACATACAATGCTCTAGAAGAATCTTCACATATAAAAGATAAACAACTAGTTGTGTTCTGTAAATATATGATTTTATATGATTTTCAGACTAATTTAACAGTGAACACAGACATGCAACATATACAGGGTATATCCTTAAACATATGGACAGTTATGCTCACACAAGCAATAAAACCCATAAAATAACACATAAATTACAATGCAGCATGGAATTCAACACATAATTGGTACTTGTGTTGGTAAGAATGTCACCAACTGCATGCAATATTGTCCACGAACCTTCCAGCCTTAGACTACATTGTTCGTCACTCTCAACAGTGAGTCACCTCCGAGTTGGGACTAGACTTCACCCAGGAAAGGGATTCCTAACTCGACTAAAGGTTCATGGTCAAATAGAAAGACTCCCTCTCAGGTTTTCACTCAACCACAGCCTACATGATCTCCTTCCCCACATGCATGTCCCACCCAAGGAAGTATTCCCCTTCTCTTCTCAACAGTCCTTCGACTGCCCCACTTCCCTTCCATAGCTTCAGCAACAGGTCGGACCGGAAGTCTTAGAGTGTTGTAGCCACAGTTTATCACCTTCAGGAAATCGATCCTCAGCAATTCCCTCACTCAGATATATTTTCATGGGCCTGACAACCCGCCTCTTCAATCCCACTCCCAAGATGACAAGTACACCAAAAGGAATGGATATCAATATGGTCTGGGTATGGTGGTAGGAAGATACAAGGTAGCTCAAGTATTGATGAAATGTATTGTGGATACTGGTTCTCTAGTCCCCGGAAAAAATGGTAAGATTCCCCCTTCACAATAGTCGATCCCCCCCAAAGGAACTAAGTCTTGGCAATAAGTATGCATGTCTCCAACTTGACACTTGTCATGTTGGAAGCTACTCTGATACACTTGTCCCTTGCCCCCTACTTTAGGACTTAGGATAAATTAATTATCCGTACTTTATGTTTTTAAGAAATATTAATATAATATTTCTTTTAGGCTTTAAGCTCTCTAGCTTAGCCATGTTCTTAACTTTAGGCCCTCCCTTTCCCTATTTCGTGGAATCTAGTCCCCCTTCTCTTTTATCATGGTCGATCTGCATGCAACGATATATTTTTATATTAATCATGAGATATATACAAAATAGATGCTCTAGCCTTTAACATCTAAGCGCACTGGCATAATTCCAAGACATAAGCATTATGGATTATAATACTGGCTTACCAGCCTATAATGCAAATTATATACACAAAGGTTCGTTGACCTTAATATTGCACGCACTTTATTTACTGCACGTGGTATCCACTGACCTCAAGGTTGCACGCTCTTTAGTTACTGTGCGTTGTATCCTCTGTCTTTAAGGTTGTGCGCACCTTATTTCTTGCGCGCGGTATTAGAAATGTGCACATTACATCTGTTTACTACGCAGTATATGCGCGCACCATGCCATGAAAGGTGTATTACAAAAATGATGTATAAACAACTCACTAGCTTAAATATACTTGGATTATATTTACATTTGGTTTTGGCCGAGGGATATTACAATCCCCTCCCCTTATTTATGCACTGTCCTCAGTGCATCATGTACCCATATACAACAAAATTCTCAAAATGCTTCAAAAAGATGTGGGTATTCTGCCTCCATTGCATCCTCATGCTCCCAAGTAGCATCTTCAGGTCTGTACTAGGTCCATTGGACCTTTACAAGCCCTATGGCTCAATTCCGAAGTTGTTTGATTTTTCGATCCAGGATGTGCACCGGATGCACTTGGAAAGCGTCTTTTTGCTCCACCTGAATAACATTCCAATCAATAACATGATTAGCATAACGTATGTATTTATTTGGCAATGATACATGGAATACATTATGAACATACATAGATGTCGGCAATGTAATCATATAAGCAACGAGACCAACCCTCTCTAGGATTTCAAATGGTCCACAAATTTTGGCTTCCAACTTGGCACAGCTTCCCAGCTTCAGAGAAATTCTGTTAGCTTTTACTTTCAGGAAAACATGATCACCCACTTTGACTTCTCTGTGGATTCTATTTTTATCAGCATAAATTTTCTGTCTATCTTGGGTAGTTTTCAAATTCTGCTTAATTTTTAACATCTGGTCCTCCATCTTCTTGAGCAACTTTGGCTCGACTACTATTCTATTAGTTGGATTATCCCAGCTTACTGGAGTATTGCACCTTCTGTCGTAAAGTTCTTCAAATGGGCTCATTTTCAATGATGTCTGATACCCATTGTTATAAGCAAATTCTACTAAATGTAGGTAGTCTTCCCATTTTTATGGTTTATCCATCACATACATTCTCAACATATCTTCTATCACTCTATTCACCCTCTCTGTCTGTCCATCAGTCTCAGGATGATAAGCTATACTAAAGTTCAGATTCGTTCTGAATCCTTTGAACAATCCTTTCCAGAAATTCGAGGTGAATTCCAGGTCTCTGTCAGACACAATCGTTTTAGGAATTCTGTGCAATCGTGCCACTTTCTTCATGAAAATATCAGCAACATCTGCTACTTTGTCAGTAGTTTTTAGTGGAATAAAATGGCCAACTTTTGTAATCTTGTCCACCACTACCATAATCGAATCATGTAGCTTGCCTATTTTAGGCAATCCCATAATAAAATCCATTGTCACCACTTCCCACTTCCATTCAGGAATGGGAAAAGGTTGCAGCAATCCTGTTGGGTGCCTATGTTATGTTTTAACATTTTGTCATTCCATACACCTAGCGATGTATTCTGCAATTTCTCTCTTCATACATGGCTGAAATTATTGGCTCTTGACCGCTGCTACAATTTTATGATATCCAGGGTGCCCTGCATAAGGAGCATTATGCATCTCATGCAAAATTATACATTTCAAGTCCTGGACATTTGGTACAAAAATTATGTTCTTGTGCAGCAGTATTCCATCTAATCCCAACTTATAAACATCCATCTTTTGTGGTGTCTTACCTTGCTATAGTTTTGCTATCAATTATTTGTATTGTAGGTCTGTATTTGTAGCCTCCAGAATTTTGATTTTAACATTAGTCTGATACATGTTGATGGTTGTAGCATGAAGCTCATGCACCCTCCTGCTGAGTGCATCCACCACTTTATTTTCTTTCCCTTTGATATTCTTTATATAAAAGTCATATTCGCTTATAAATTCTAACCATATGCTTTGTCTAGCATTTACATTTGGCTGATCAAATAAATATTCCAAACCATTGTGGTCTGTTCTTAACTCAAACCGTTTTCTCATGAGATAGTGTCTCCATTTCCTCAAGGCATGCACTATGGCTGCCAACTCCAAATCATGAGTGGCACAATTTCTTTCATGTTACTTCAACTTCCTTGATTCATAACATATCACAAATCCATTTTGGCTAAGGACTCCACCAATTCCTTCATTACATGCATCTGTGCATACAATGAAATCTTCATTTGGGTCCGCAATCCTTAGTATTGGAGCACTTGTCAATAATTGTTTCAAATGTTGGAAACTCCTTTCACAGTCTGACGTCCACTGAAACTTCATACCTTTTCTTTGCAAGGAAGTGACTGGGTGTGCTATCTTCAAGAATCCTCCAATGAATCTCCTATAGTATCCTGCAAAGCCCATGAATGATCTAACCTCTATCACATTCTTTGGTGCTGACCATTCTCTAATGGCTTCAATCTTCTCGGGGTCCACTGCTATCCCATATTTTGAGATGATATGCCCCAAATATTGAATTTGTTTCTGATAAAATGAGCACTTGCTCAATTTGGCATACAACTGATGCTCCCTTAATACTTGCAACACCATCCTCAAATGATGTTCATGATCTTCTTTTGTCTTAGAGTATATAAGAATTTCATCCAAAAAGACAATGACAAACTTGTCTAAATATTCTCGGAAAACACCATTCATTAAGCACATGAAAATAGTTGGTGGATTTGACAACTCAAATGGCACCACTGTGAACTCAAAATGACCATACCTTGTCCTAAAGGAGGTCTTGTTGATATCCTCCTCCTTAATTCTTACCTGATGTTATCCCGATATGAGATCTATCTTTGAAAATATCTTTGCATCCTTCAATTGATCAAAAAGATCATCAATCCTTGGCAGAGGATACTTGTTCTTTACAGTCACTTTATTCAACTGTCTGAAATCAATGCACAATCTTAACGTTCTATATTTATTTTTCACAAACAAGACTAGGGCACCCCAAGGTGATACACTTGGGCATATATACCCCTTCTTCAGAAGTTCTTCAAGCTGCATTTGCAACTCCTTCAATTCTGGTGTACTCATTCTGTAAAGAGTCTTTGACACAGGAGTTGCTCCTGGTGTCAAATTTATAGAAAAACTGAGGTCTCTCCTTGGGGGTAGTCTTGGTATTTCCTTGAATACATATTCAAACTCTTTCAAGACTTCATAATTCTCCAAATTTGGCACCTTGTCTTCAGGTGTCTCCTCCATATGAGCTGCAAATATTTAACATTCTCTTCTATAACATTTCTTCGGCTGCAATAATGAAATTTCTCTAACGGTTACTGCCTTGGGAATTCCCTGCACTTTCCTTTGGTTCCCTTCTTCATCCAATAAAGTGAATGCTTTGTTATGACAATCCAATAGAGCATGATGTGGGTCCAACCAATCCATCCCAATTAAACATTCATAGGAACCTAAGGGTAAGATATTCAAATCTCCCTTGTTGTTTAGTCTGTTCATGTCCATGAGACATGACTTAACCATCTCATTAACCTTTCTTTTGGTTCCTTTAGCCAACTGTACCAACCAAGATTTCCCATGCCTGCTTCTTGGCAATTGCAAACTTTCTACCATCTTAGGATCTATATAACTATGACTAGCTCCTGAATCTATTAAAATAGCAATGGTTTGGCTGTTAATCATACCTTCCACTTCAATCATGTGTGACTCATATTCCGCTTGCTTGTTATCCAGGGCTGCATAGATCCTTGGCACATTTCTGCCCATGTCCTCCACTATTTCATCTTGTTGTACATTATAAATAGTCCTTCCTTTTTCACCTCTATGAGGACAAACTCTGAATCTATGATCTCCTTTACAACCCCAACATTGAATAGGTGGTTTCCTTGGCCTTTGGCCTTCTGCCTCTATCATTTTTGGATCTTTAGAAGTTGGTGGTCCCTGTGGACTATTTCTGAAGAATGATGGTTTAAATCCTTTCTTCCTCTGATCCACCTTGAACTTATTTTGGTCTTCCCAATCTTTTTGGAAAGTTGGCCTTGCTTTCTGCTGATCATATAGACATTTATCTCACCTTACGGTCTCTTCCAATGTCTTGGGATCATCATATTGTATTTTGTCACTGATGAATGTTGGCAATCCACTCAAATACCTTTGAATTTTAAATGTCTCATCCTTGATGAAGGAGACATACTTCATCATTTCTAGGAATATTCTTTCATATTCATCTATGGTCATACTTCCAAGTTTGAGTTCAAAGAACTCTTTCATTTTCTTTTCATAATACCTCTTAGTCAAGTATTTCTTCTCAAAATACTTTTTAAATTCCCTCCAAGTAACGCTCTTCTCTTTAATTTGTTGTACCTTCACAAGTTGATCCCACCACATGGATGCCTTTCCTTTGAGTTGATAGATGGCAATTCTACCCTCAGCATGGGAAGAATAATTGTGTAATTGAAAATAATTCCTCATGCCCAACAACCATGTTTCTGCATCTTCATCCTTCTTGTGTTCACCATCAAATGTAGGAGGTTTGATTTTGTTCATTTCTCCTTGTAGCTCATCCACCCCAGACCTCTTATGTTGTCTAATAGGGGATGGACTTGTGCTGCTACCTACTCTTTTCTTGGAATGCTTCCAGGAGTGATGGTGGTGTCTGCTAACACTTCCTAATCTCTTTTTCTGATCCGAAGGTTTGTGACTTCTAGATTTGCTTGAGTCACTTTATTTTTCCAAATTCTTTCCTATTCTGTTCAGACTTTGCAATAAATTCATGTTGAAGTCATCTTGCTTCTCTTTAGCTCTCATAATCCTTTCATTATCAACTTTATGGCTTTGGACATCCTTTTGCAAATTTTTAATAGTCTCTACCATATTTAGGTTTTCATACCTTTCCTCTCCATGTCCATTGGAGTTTGTTCCTTCAATGTCCAAATGGACATTCATCCCTCTACTCTCATCTTGTTGACTATAGTTTCCTCGTGTCTCTTCCATTCCTATGGAATCGGTACTTGATATGATCTAATCTAGTTGTTGTTAGTTCTGCAAAATGTGCAGCCATTAAAAATTATTAGTTTAACTAAATCAAAAATTCACGAGAAATATGAACTATTTCGGCTTAATGATTATATTTGAATTATCTTTTATGATTTCTTGGTGTTGCCACCATGACAATTCTCAAACACGCCCCAAGTTTTGAGAACTTAGAAAGCCCTATATCATTGCGTAGAGATACATCAACACAAGGTGATTTTCCAAAACCACTTTTTCATAAGTTCCGATGTCACGTGCTTAAAAATGTCAAATCCACCATTCGTTGGATGGGTGACGGTTAATCAGATCACTCCATCCCATTCGCTCATACATCATAGCCATTTGAGTTAGGTGAATGCCACCATGTAACGAACTCAAAAATTTTAATCATTTGAATTGGATTAGCCGAGCATGGAAACCCATTGCACTTGTTCGCAAGTCTGTTAGGGATTCATGATTAAGGTTCTATAATTACCAACTCTCGGGTATGGAAGCATCATCTTATCCATCAGCGAGCAGTCTCCAAACTGGTTCAAACTTCTCATCTCTGTAAATGTATTTCGGTGTTCAGAAAACTGAGGTATATGGACCTAGTTAAATCCAATAAGACTGGTTATTTGGGCAACATGCTAAATTTTCCTGCCAGTACGAAGGAAAAGGTAGTCACACAGATATTGGCAACTAAATTTCACACAGTACCTGTTACTGATTCAAGATTGGAAATCAGGTTGAATCCAATCATGAGGGATCTAGTTATAAACAGACCAGCTGCTAAGAAGAAACCAAACAAACAATAGAAGAAAGAACCTGTCGCTGAAGCGGCTGAGAGTGTTGGAGAAAATCAATCAGCCTGGTTAGATTCTTTAAAGGAGGAGCTAGCTAAGCTGAAATGAGCCCTCAATACAATTGAGTATATTTCAGCGATTTTTGGACAGATGATAAAAGATGTAAGGAATCTCTGGAGATGATAGACCTTTTCTTGTATGGTCTCTTTGAATAGGGCCACTACTATTTTGAATCATCCCCTTTTGTAATTTTGGAGTTTGAATGAATATATATAAGCGCAAAAGTGGATTTTGTACTGCTTAAGACAAGATTCCACTGATGATGTTACGAATCTTGTTTCCTTTAATATTATGTGTCTTCTTGTAACTTATATTTCACTTTCAACTATTTGAATAAAACCTAGAATTCATCTCATTCGCTTGACTCGTTTTAAATAATACTTCAATGCAGTTGTGT
>JASDQU010815626.1:2808-37242 GCA_032191745.1 Picea mariana
ACCGCAAATATGCTTCTCAATTTGTATATCGCACAACTCTGGGTGTTTTTTGCAGCCCATGGAACAATATAGGCCCAATTTTGAGTCCGCCAGCCCGAGAACCTGTGATCCAAAAACTGGATATTTAGAGCTCGCCAGCCCGATAACCTGCAATACATATTACATGTAATGTGTAATACATATTCAATCTGGAGTCCACTAGTCTTGGATTCCGTCTGTGGATTTGTATATCGCAGAACTTTGAATTTTGTTTGGAGGACATAGGACAATAGAAGTGCAATGTTGAGCCAGCCACCCCGCTCGCAAGTCCGTGATCCAAAAAAGTGGCTGAGTATGGAATAAGGGATCTATACATGCTCTATAAAATGTCATGTCCATAGTTTATAAAAGTACATATTTAGTATGTATTGCTCCTTTCTCGGAGCCCACCAGTGTTGGAGTATGTCTGTCAATTTATATATCGCGGAACTCAATAGAAGTACAATGTTGAGCTAGCCAGCTTGCAAGTCCGCTTGTAAATTTTTATATCGCGGAATTCTGGGTGCTATTTGTAATGCACAGAACAATAGAGGCCCATTTTTTAGACTGCCAGCCCAAGAACCCGTGATCCAAAAAGTGTACATGCTCTATAAAATCTCATCCAGCCCGCAAGTTTGCCTATCAATTTGTATATTGCGGAACTCTGGGTACTATTTGTAGGACACAGGACAATAGAGGCCTACTTTTTAGCCGGCCAGCCCGAGAACCCGCGATCCACAAAGTGGCCAAGTATGGAATGTGATATCCCTACATGCTTTATAAAATCTCATGCCCATACTTTATAAAGGTACATATTTAGTTTTCCTTTGTTTGTACACATACTGGTCTGGTCACAACACAGTTGGTGTTGCACATGAATTATGAAATATGCACCAAGAGTCTGACCGAACACTTTCATTTCCTTAGCCAATTTTATGCTCGCGGGTTCCCCGCTATGCGTTATTGAACTCTTATTCCTTGTGCTCTGAGTGTACATCGTGCATCCAAAACTTGGGTAATCCATGTCTATGTTCGCAGGTTCCCAGATGACGGAGTGCCATCAATATATCTACATCACGAGTCCAACTGATCGCCATTCATTTTCATAGTTCACAAATTTTATGGCCGTGGGTTCCTTTGTGGGCGCCATCGGTGATCTACAATTGGACCCGGACTCGAAGCTTATGACTCATTTCATAACTTGTTTAATTAAATTGTAGAATATCAATATTTAATATTAGTTATTTAGTACTTGAAAATAATGTTTTTAGATAATGTTAGCTATATAGCATATATGTTGTATGTTATACATGTATACAATCACAATCCTAAACCCGCCAGTCCTAGAGTCCATATGTCAATTTGTATATCGTGGAACTCTGGGTGCTATTTATAGGACACAGAACAATAGAGGCCCAATTTTGAGCCCGCTAGCCCAAGAACCCACAATCGAAAAAGTGGTGATTCGTACATACTTTATAAAGGTGCATATTTGGTTTTCCCTGATTTGTACACATACTTCTCTGGTCACCACATAGTTGGTGTTGCACACGAATTATGAAATATACACCACGATTCTGACCAAACGCTTTCGTTTCCTTAGCCAATTTTATGGTCGCGGGTTCCTAGCTACGCCTTATCGAACTCTCATTCCCTGTGTAATCCATGTCTATGGTTGGGGGTTCCTAGACGGTGGAGTGGCAGCTTTCATGTCCATCTATATCTCTACATCACGATTCCAATTGACCGCCATTCCTTTTCATAGTTCACGAATTTTATCGTCATGAATTCCTTTGTCGACGCCATCCAGCTCTCATGCCCTGTGGGCACGATATACATCCTATGCCTGAAACTTTAGTTATCTACAATTGGACCCGGACTTAAATCTTAACATTAACATTAACATTAACATTCTTATATACAAGAGTTTATATACAAGAGTGAAATAAAATAGAATATTAAATAAACCATGTGGAGGTGAGGGGAATATTGGATAAAACATTATACCACATATACATGATGTTTTGGAAGAGGTGATTATTGACATTATCCCCTCTCCCAACCCGAACCCTCATGTATATCATGACCTCTTCACCATATACATTGCTTAACCTCTTCCCTACCACATGTATTTTTTTAATTATTGTTTATTAAAAGTTTGTAATATGTGTTTTTGTTTTTAATTAGTTTTTTTTTTTTAAATAATTTGTTTTAAAAAAAAAAACATATATTTTATTTGCTTAAAAGTTTTTTAATGAATGGTTTATTTATTTATATTTTTTTTAAATTGTTATTTATTAATTCTAGTTATGTTTAAACCGTTCAATTTTTATTTTTTGGTTGTATTTTTATCTTTGCTTTACTCGAAAAAGTGTATTGATTTTTTTCTTTTATTTTAATTTGTTTTTTCTTAAATATTATTTTACCCATAAATTAATTTGTTTTTCCTTTATTAAAAAATTTTGTTGTTTTCTTTTATTTATTTTTATTGGTTTTTAAATTTAAAATGTTTGTTTTTTATTTTTCAAGAAATCATGTTATTTATTATTATTATTTTTTTTTAATTTTTATGTAATTTTTATTATAAATATTTTTTTAATAATTTTGCTTATAAAGTTGTTGAGATTTTGAGTCATGGTTTTTAAAATGTTATAAAAGTGAGTTTGAAAAAAAAAGGGTGTTATTATAGTATTTATTTTTATTTATTTTTTTCGTGGTTAGTTTTAAGATTTTGGTGTCAAATGAACCAGTGGTAAAAACCGCAATTTCAAAAAACTTTGTAATTGTATTCATTAAAAAAAGGGGGGCACTACTCTGAGCCCCACTTTTCAATTCATAGGTAAATTTTAAGGTTTTGGTTGCAGTGGTACCGATTGTTAAGTTTGAAGGTTTCAAAGAAGTCGTCGCTTTTAACCTAAAAAATAAAAATGATGTTGTTGTTAGTGCCACTTTTTGATTCGAGAGTTGATATTAAGAGTTTTTTCAACAACATTATAATGTTGTTAAAGGTACAGTTGTAAAAATGTGATAATTTTAACCTCCAAAAAAAAAAAGAAATGCTACCAATAACACTAGTTTTCGAAATGAAAATAAAAATAACCACTAAATACAACCTCTTAAAAACAAAAACTCCCAAAAATTCTCATCAATTTAGTATCTATGTTTTAAATGTCATATCAAAATAAAAGAAACTTTACATAGTTAGAAACCTTTTCACTCTATATCTTTACATTCTTCAAACATGTATAACATGCATTAACTAGATGAAAAATAAAACCTTGTTAGCTATGTTAGTTGTTTTCATTAAGTGAACTATGTAAGCTTAGGTTAACATGCATTAACTAGATGAAAAATAAAACCTTGTTAGCTATGTTAGTTGTTTTCATTAAGTGAACTATGGAATCTTAGGTTATATTTGAAGATTATCTTTCGGAAAAGCATACTTTAATGAAAAATTGACTTTATGTTAGTGGTGTTAATATTTTGTTTGTGGTGTTTGTATTACTAAGTTTCCTAGTTGGTGTGATGAGAAATATGTGAACCAAACTGTAACATATAATATGATAAGGTTTCCTTGACACCATGGTTTCTTATTCCTAAATGGTGCATTTATTTGGGTCTTATAAAGGTTGGTGGTTTCTTATTCCTAAATGGTGCATTTATCTGGATCTTATACATGGTTTTTTATTCCTAAATATTGCATTTATGGGTGTATATAAAGGTTGGAGACATTTCTAATTCATAGTAGGTATATTGTAAACACACTTAGCATGGTGATACATGAAATTTAAATCAATTTGATGTGATTGATAATAATATTCAAATACATGTATGTGATAAAATATATTTTTTTTTCCAAAAGAAAATTTTCACTTGTATTATATTTGGTCTTTTAATAACCAAAACGATACAAATTCGTCCCTTAAAATATAGATGATAATTGTTTCCATACATATCAGAACTATATCAAGTAAAGTCCATACAATAGGTAGAGATCCCATAATAACTTGCAGAGATATATATAACCTATCAAATCCTATCATCATTGGTCTATCATGACGACAAAAAAGATCTATACTTTCAGATAGAATGATACAAAAAAATACAAGGTCTAGCAAGTATCAAAACTAAAAGAGAGTAATACATTGAAGAGGACTCTCTAGTCCATCTGACCAATGTTGATACGCCAATATGCTAGTATGTTTTGATAAACCATTTTTAGATAAGATATCTGCCTCCACATTTAATTCCCTGTATGTATGTGAAAAAATGATCTGAGAGAATGCTTGAGTAAGCTAAGTGATCCTATCTTTCCAACATTCCAATGCAACAACTTGAAGCTTTCCTTTTTTGTTCAACCAGTCAATAATGATTTTGGAGTCTTCCCTCGCATAAAGATCCATAATATTATGACAAGAATCCAAAAGAAGGGTGACCCAAATGCCAAGTAGTTTTTCCTTTGTATTTGTTCATGTGCCATAGTTGAAGGTCCAATTAATCCTAGTGCCATCACAAAGATGAATCATCTCACTCGCTCCGCATTACAGTCCAGTGTTTTGAGAAGCTCCATCGAACCATGCATTATTTCCATTCATCTGAAGAATTGGTTGACTAAATCGAGTGGTAGTAATCTTCTTCTTCTTTTCGATTTTCAGTTCACCCAATATTCTGAAACAAACAGTGTTTATGGAGACAGATATATTTTCAAAAATATCCCTATTGCGAGTAAGCCAAATAAACCAACAGACAATAACTAGTAGATGAGGTAAGGTGAAGTCCTTCAAGGACCAATTTTCCAAGAAATCATGTAAATTTGTGCCCGTCCACATCTTTTGGAGGTTTAGGACTATTGTGATCTTATGCCAAATCGATTTAGTAAATGGACAGTCCAAAAAGATGTGGGAGATAGTTTCAGAATTGTTGTGATAGAGAAAGTGCATATTAGGACCCATCCAACCCCGACGAAGTAGTATATCCTAGGTCAGGATCTTGTCATTTGCAGCAATCCAAATGAAAAAATTAATTTTAATGAAGGATCATGTGCATCTTTGTAACTAGATAATAAAAGAAATAGCATTGTATACATTCTTAACAGTCAATAGGCTGGAACAGTCTGCACCATTCCATTGAAGAGTATCTTCCGCTGCATGTAGTCGAATATCTACTCCACTTAATACCGAGCAATAAGATTTCCATTCCTAAGCAAGTTCCCCCAAGAGTCCCAATTCAGAGTTGGATTTCCATTTTGTGCAAATGAACCCACCATCAGAGGTGTGTCGGGCTTGAAAAAGGAAGAAAAATTTTATATTTCTGAGAAAATCCAGTAAACCAGGAGATAGAGAAGCCTTGGATCCAAGGCCCAAAATCATGTCCCTGCCAATATGAATAGCATGAACCGAACTAGGTTTCCATCATAACGAGTCATGAATAAAAGTGAGATTTTTTAAAAGATATCTCCAGATCAGAGAGGTGTTATTTGTGAAAAACACTGGAAGTCTGAGCCAACAAGAAAGTGATAATGGAGTAATATATTTTCCATATATAATATGATGCCAAATACCGTTCTATGTCAATACACACCAAAGAGTTTTTGACGCCAAGGCTTTCTTGAAAAGGGAAAGATTGTGAAGTCCCCAACCACCTACGGCTTTTGACTTTGCAATAATATCCCATCTACAGAGATGAAGAGAATGATTTGCATTGCTACGAATCCATAGAAAAGAAAACATCATTTCTCTAATCTTATTCAAAATGGAGTGAGGGATGGTGGAAAGAGCCATCCAGTAAACTACCTAGCCTTCCAGCATCGATTTTAATAGAATGTATCTTCCACCTAGAGTGAGCCAGCGATTGCACCAGTGTGCAATACGTTTTTCAAATTTTATAAGAAGCCAATTCCAAACAACTACTTTGTAACAATATGGATTAAGGTAATAGACAAGATATCTTAGACCCAGAGAGATCGCATGGTATCCAAACAGAAATATGGATTTAAAATTCTCAATGTCTACTGCCATTAGACCAGAGTAGTGAAAAGTGGATTTTGACTCATTTATATGCAGTCCTGAAGCACGACAGAAGAGGTTCAGGATCGATTTGATTTCCTGCCATTCTCTTAGGTCTTCTTTTGTGGAAATGATGATATCATCCAAAAAGAATACGTGCAGTACTTTTACCAATCTTGAAACCTTAATGCCAGTGATAATCCTATCACACTAATGCAAGTTGAGAAGGATACTCAAACCTTCTAAGGCCAAAATAAATAGGAGTGGGGAGAGAGGACATCCCTGTCGCAGGCCTCTTTCATTTGAAAATAAGGATGTAGCTTCTCCATTTACCATAATGAAAATAGTCGCACTAGACATGCACCCCATGATACAATTTGTGAAAGGAAAGTCGAAACCAGATTGCAATAAAATCATTCTAAGATAGTCCCAATTGATACAGTCAAATGCTTTTTTTAGATCCAGTTTTAAGATCAGTGCTTGTAATTTCTTTTGCTTTATGTTGTGTAGTACCTCTTGTGCCGATCCAATAGCATCCAATATTTGTCAACCTTTAATGAAGCCCAATTGTTCCTCTGAGATAGGCGAGATATGTACAGCTTAATCCTATCAGCCATAATTTTTGTAATAAGCTTATAACAAAGATTGCACAAAGAAATAGGCCTAAAATCATTGAAGGTGTTGAGATGATTTGTTTTTGGAATCAACGTCAGAAAAGTAGAGTTTAGAGCTCGAGAAAATGTTCCTCTAAGTCTGGAATTTTCGACCAGTTCCCAAATATCATCACTGATCAGATCAAAAAAATGAAGATAGAATTCGAATGTCCAACTATCTAGGTCGGGACTTATGTCCTTTTTAAAGGTGTTGATCGCCTTCCAAATATCCTCTTTTGTGCATGGTGCAAAGAGAAATTTTCCCTCACAATCACTGATGATCTTTGGATATAGACCTGTAATAGATGCTTGATCAATAATGTTAGTAAGTCCTTTATCTCGGTAGGGATTTTTAAAGTGATTGAGTGCCGCATATAATAGATTTTCTTGTCCAGTGATAGAGACAATGTCATCTGATTGAAGTGCCCAGATGTGTTTGTAATTCCTTCCATGACTCGCAAATTTGTGAAAAAACTTTGTATTGTTGTCTTCACAGTTGATCCAGATGGCTCTACTTTTTTGTTGCCAATGTGCTTCCTCAATTAAAAGTAGATTATTTTTTTCTATCTCAAGAAGTTTTAAATGATGTTGCATATTAATGTGATCAATACCCTTTTTCTCAGAGATTTCTAAGATCAGATCTTGAATGTTAAGTTCAAGTTGTGACATTTTATCAAAGGTCTTTGATAACTGTTATCAGGCCTAACATTTTACTTTTGATTTTAGAACTTTTAACTTTCCAGCTTATCTCCTCTATACATCTGGCTCATTTTTAAAGGTTTGATCATTCCATACAGTGGAGATCGAACGCTCAAATTCAGGATTCCCCAACCAAATAAGATTAAACTTAAATGGGTAAGAGGAGTAATGAGAGTAAGAATCAAGTTGTAGAATAATAGGGACATGATCCGAGATGAATGGATATGCAACCCAAGTTCTATATATGTCAACATGTTGAAGAAGTGATTCTGATGAGAAGAAATGAACAAGATGTTTTAATATACTCATTGTACCAGATCTACCATTTCTCCAAGTAGGGGCCACCTCGACCGAAAGGAGATTGACCAAATTGTGTTGTTGGAAAATAACATACTATAAGGTTGTTGCGTCAGTGGAGGCATTCAATCCCCAAATCTTAGCAGAAGATAAGGTGAAGTTAAAATCCCCCGCCAGGATGAGATTTGGTTTTGCTAGAAGATCGGAAGCCAAAACCTTTAACCATAAAGGCAATTTATCAAAACAAGGTCCATATACATTGAGAATGTTTACCTATCGCTTGTTGGTGCAACAGTTCCCTTTCAATAAGATTCCACCACAGCAAAAGAATGGATTTATATCAAAAAAGACAAGATCCCAAGCCACAATAAATCCACCCGAAGTGCCCACCGAATTTACTGCACTAACAAACCAGTGAGGCTTTAATTCATTGATAAAAGCACGTGAACGATGTTCGTCCACCAGGGTTTCCTGGAGAAAAATAATGCTAGGATGAATGGTATCAATCAGTCGCCGAAGAGAGCCCTTTTTGAGGGCACCTCCAACCCCATGAATTTTTAGGGACAAGAGTATCATGGATGTGACCTAGAAAGGGATTTAATGCCTCTAAGTGCCCCAAGGTCAGTCAATTCAGCAGGTGGAATAGTAGATAGTGTGACATATGAGCAGGCTTTCCTCTAAGCACTGCAGGTTTTTATAGATGAGGTCTCAAGTCCTAAGCCACATGACCAGGATAAATCATTTTTATTTATGTTTGTAGATGGATCACTAAATGAAGTGGAAGGTAAATCTTGTAAGTCATTGATGGTTGATTTACCTAAATAGGTAGGTACTGGGACCAGAAGAAGCAATTCTATTAATGGAGGGATGGAGGAGGATAACCCAATACTGTCAATATCATGTTCATGTAGTGAGGATAGCAGAGAAGTAGTCCCAATTGTATTAATGTTATTCAAAGAGTGAAGTGTAGATGGGAGATTTACTCGATCTGTGGACAGATTTGGGGAGGAATATGTGAGGACCCCACCTGTGTTAAGTGGTAGGGAGGAAGACGGATGTTCGATGATCGGTGTCAACAATGTAGTAGGAGGACCAGAATTAAAGRACTCTAAAGTCACTGATGGTATAGAAGCAGAGGGGTTGCACGACATTGGTAAAATAGKTTGATTAGGGTCAAGTCCTGGGATAGTTGAGGTGTCTAAATGATGTCATTCCCAAGAAGAGAGAGTAAAATACARAGTAGGACATAACTKTTTTAGCTTACCCGTGAGCGTGGAAGGAGGAGTTAGTTGTAAATCGGTAGAGTCCATCAGGTTCTCATTCCCCTTGTCCATAATGCCTTCAAAGCTCGGTGTATAGGAGTCCACCCCCGAAGAATCATCCCTAGGTAACTTGCAAAGATAGGATCCTTCTGATTCCTCTTCTTCTAAAGCTCTTGTGTAGTCATGCTAGAGATGACCCGTTTGATGACATTTTGAACAACAAAAAGGAATACCAAGGTAATCCACTCGCTAAGTCACCAAGCATCCTTGCCAGAAAATTTCTAGGACATTCGGTAGGCCAACATGTATGTAGAGTTTGACCATAATCCTCGCCATTCATCTGTTAGATCTCTTCAAGATTTTTGGTTCAATATAAATAAAKCATMCCAGTTCATTACCGATGGCCTCCAGTGACTTCTCGGTCCATTATTGTAGGGATAGTCCAAGTAGAAGAACCCATACATGTCGAAACCAGAAGGAGTTCGTTGATGGGTTAAAAGAAACCCTCCACCTTTTGAGCATAATACTGCCACTTCCAATGGTCCATAATGTGTCAAGTATAAGCTATGAGTCTTCTCGAGTGTTAAAAATCAAACTAAACCAACCAAAATATAGGGAAATGAGCTCTGGCACATATCCAAGAATTAATGGTAGCCAGTTGTCTAATAACCATATCAATAGGGAATCAAAGCTAAGAGCACGGTATGTGAACCTTCCCACAAGTCCACAGAGGGAGAGTCAAATGCTTTCCTCTAAACCCACATTTGATTCCATTATCAAGCGTCATTTTCTCTTGTTAGGCTTCCACAGTCTATTGGTACTTGAAGGCTTGGGTAAGCACGACTGAGAAAACTGGGCATGCTCTGGCAGACCTTTTTTGTGTCGTTTATTTGTTCATCCAGTGGAGCATATCAGTCCAGGTAGCGGAGAAGAAGTTAGATGTGTTTCAGTGGTGGGTAGGCAAGGTGAAACAGTTTGCAGAAGAGTTGATAGTTCTGCCACCTTTGGTAATAAGGTATGGTGAGAGAACGTAGAAACAAATGAAGCATCCAATGGCGAGAAGAGGTCGACACTCTTCCATAGGGCTTCGTCAACTGTATTCATTAGTGCGCTAACCTCAACCTCCATTGGAAGGTGCTGGAAGGTCTCTCTGGTAGGTGCCACCTTGCGTAGATAGTAATGGTGGGCAGGTTTCAAGGCATAAAAACTAGTGTATGAGTTAAGTAAACACCAAGACTGTCAAGTCTGTAAGAAATATAGTTATGATGCCAGACAGTAAGAGTACAAAAGAGTGGTAGAGTAGGTGTTAAGGAGGAGAAATGTCAGTTATGCAACAAAAGTTGAGGGTTTAAGTGAGTGGTAGATATCACTAGAGGGGATCCGACAGTCATAGAAGGCACTCCAATGCTTGGGAAATAACTATACCATTAATGTTTTGCACCAATTCCAGTTAGGAAACCACAACAATCATATCTCCCTTTTGTATCGAGTTTCAGGTTCAAAACTGTATTCTCGCATGGTATGTCTAGATGTAGGTTTTGATAGCACCCAAGTGTTTAGTAACACCGGATCCGGATCCTCAAGTGTWTRGCCAGAGTTCTCATCCGAACAATTATGTACATTGGGTTCATCTTCTTCTTTAAAAAAAGAACCCATTTCTAAAAGAACCTTGCAAACATCTGGAAAAAAAACACCATTAAAGCCGAGCTCCAATAAACCTAAAATGTAGAAACACCATTAACGCCGAGCTCTGCCTTAACGCCAAGCTCCCCGTCCTACTACCATGTTTTCCTTCCTTTCACTTGTATTGATCTATTCGTGATCAAATACATGTTATGAACTTGGTGTAGTAATCTAATAATCATTTTGTAAATGCATGAACATGACGAGTGTATAATCTAAGACACATATCGAATAAAATATTGAAAAATCATGAAGGACAGAAAGGAGTCACTTTCCGGTAATAAAATAATGGAAATATAACGTCATCTTTTTCATAAAAAATTAACAATCACATTTTCATTGCACCTTGACTTTTACCAGGAAAATGATCTCAATAATAAAGAACCCTCCTACCACATGATGAATGACATAATAGACCTCAAAGAAAAGGAAATATAATATTGGTGGAAKATTGTCATGAGAAAATAGGGAATCTATACATGGAAACGTACATAAAGAGTTCTGTATATGTGTGCAATGTATGCAATTTGGTTAATGTAATAAAATAATTCATTGATATGATTTAATAAAGGTTACATGTTTCATGCCCAGGTGTTAGTTACAAAGCTCTTGATAGCTTGGGAAAAGGGAAATACTATTCTCACTTTAGGTGGTCTTGTTTTTGAAGTGGTAAAAAGGGAGGGAAAGAGATGAGAGCATTGGATGCAAGTCTTCTTGAGACCACTTGATAGGGTATTGTCCTCCCTTAGCCCTTGGAAAAGATAAATGGGAAAAGATTTTGAAAAACTAAAAGAAAAGTGAATTATAAGAATATTTTTTTGGAACATTAATTTAAAGAGACAAACATCTAGCTATAATGACTCTTGCACACCAAGAAAATGGTTTGCAAATTTTTTTTGGAGTCAACTAAGGGCTAACTAGTTGGGTAAAAATTTTGGGCTCTATATTTGATAAAAGAGGTAAAAAGTGCCAATGAAACCTATAAGAAATTTATATATTTTAGCTAGATATATGGGGACAATAAATAAAGGGGAAAAATGAGCTATTAGCACCTAATTATCCCATAAAACTACTCCAAATTAGACTAGAAAGAAATCCAAACGAACTAGAAATGAGCTTTGATATCTAAGTTTTAAGCTCATATACGATAATCAAAATACTACTATAACAAACATTAAAGGTGTTTCTCATGTTAAAACCAACCTATAAAATTCAAATGCATGTTTCCCTACAATATTTACTTAATTTCGAGACAATTTGGGGGTGTGGAAACAAATTTTCAAGTGTTGTTCCAGTCCTAACAAAAATGTATTTCATACATAATATAGTCTCTTACTCATTTTTGTGGTGCAAAACAAGTGCCAATGACAAACCTTGTACTTGGTATTTCAAGATATTTGAGGTAGCGATGGTTTTTGGTAAGAAAAAGGGATCAAGCAACGAAGGATCCACTACAAAAGTCAACTTTATGATAAGTAAAGGGTCTTGTTGCAGTGAAGGATCCACTACAAAAAATCAACTTAATGATAAGTAAAGGGTCTTGTTGGTTGAAATTTGTGATAAAAAATTGAAGCAATCAATGTTGTAATAAATTTGGGTGACAGATGGATTCATGAAATATTTCATGAGTCATTAATATTGTTTCTCTACCAAATTTTATTTCACTTATTGACAAGCATGCAAGATAAACCATTCCATTTTGAAGGTACTCTTAAGAAGACAACACACTTTTATCCTTCATTGTTCAATTACCACTAAGTATGAAAAGAGTGAGTTGGAAACCTTTCAGTCAAAGTGATCAAGCGATTGAAAGGAAAGAGTACCCCATGCACTTTGGAGAAGGAGGGACTAACCCCATCTCATCACTTGTTATGTTGATCTCTTAAAACCATTTTAATGGAATAAGGATACATGTAAAAAGGAAGAGGCTCAAGACTTCCTCGAGGGAGTTTAGTTGGACTTACCCAAGCATAGTAACATTCATAATGTTGCTAAGTTATTCAATAATTGCATCTTATATCCAAGGAAAAATACAGTCTGGTCATTCAAAGACAAAGTGCTCACTCCTTTGATACCAAGGGGAGTTTTGTCTACAAAGGACCCCTAATTTGGAGTTCAGGGACTTGGAGTAAGAAGTAAAAAAATCTTGGATCAAGGTAATCATTCCATTTTTTGTAATCTTATTTCTTTAATATAGATCTATGTGCTTTCCCCCTCCAAACTATTTGTTAATCATCAATGTTATGTTTATGATTTGATTTTGGTGGATTCTAGTAGTACTTTAGATATTAGATGAGATTTACTTTCATGCAATTCAATTTTGGTAATGCCATAGGATTTGAGAAAGTTTTGTTGGTTGTTTGATGTTTAGGTTAGTAGGTAGAGAAAATTTCTAGGAGTTGGACCTCAAGGGAGATCTTCCAAGTATATTATTGGACAACCTTCAAGTTAAAGGTGAGTTATTCTTTATTATTTCCCTAGCATAGTGTTCTTGTATGAATTAGATTTAGGAGGAAAAACATAGTGATCTATCTTAAAATCTGTCTTTGACTATGATAAGGTCATTAAGAGGGTTTGTATATTTGTAGATAAATTTCTCTACAATAGAAATGGAGACTTTGTTGGGTATGAACTTTGATCTCTTCCTTGGTTTAAGTTTTCCTTGTTCTTTTTCATCCCTCTAAGTTGTGTTATAGACTCTATGTTGTGTGTAAATTAGTCCTAAGTGCATACAAGTTCATTTCTCATGTATCTAGGCTATGTTTTATGTTTTCCCCTCAATTTCCCTAGTGCTCATGATTGTTTGTGTGAACAGTTGCGACCAACCATGAATTTGTTATAAACAACCCGTGACTAAGCATATTGGCTCCTTGTTGCACATTGACAACTCACAACCAAACCTATATAGTTACTTGTTTCTAAAAGGAAACCCAAAACTAAGTCCTATAAGTGACTTTTTGGATTTTTTTCAGTATTTTTCCTATATATATCTGTGTGTCTTTTCTTGGTAAGGTTTTAGGGCATCTATAACCGGCCTGTGCATCTCTGTTTCTACTCCTCTTGATTCATTTGGATCATTATTAGGTTAAGAGGGTTCACATAGCATTTGTCTTCTTTGGGTGATTTGCATCTCTTTTGGCTTGCTAATAGTGACCTTGTCAAAACTAAATTGCATTTCACTTTTCATATCTGATTGTGGTTTCCATTTTTTGTTTCATTTACATCATAAGTGAAATTGAAAATAGAATTTCATTTCATAATCACTCATTTAGACAATTTGGGTTTCCTTTGAAAGTTTCATTGGTGCATTAGAGTTGAGTTTTGGAATCTGGAATTTCTTGAGGAGTGCTTTGGTAGTTTCATTTTTGTTGAGTGATTACTGGTTTGTGATTAAATTGTGAAAAATAACCTCTTTCTCCCTTCCTTATATAGAGTTTATCGAATATAAAAGAAAATCCATCGTTTTCATTCTTCGGGCCTTAAGTTGGAAAAGAGTAAAAAATATCATTAAATCTACTATGTACCTTTTAGTAATCAATAGACCTTAAAAGAAACACTTAATTAAAAAGAATTATAAATTTTTGTTTTAGCAAATGAACATCAGTTTAAGTCTAGGTCCTTGGTGTAGGATTGGAGAGTAAATTGTACAAGGCCATAAAACTAAATTAGGATTTGACTAGTGAGTACAAAATCCAATAGTAGAAAGGATCACTTGTGAGGAAAGAACATGTAACATAGGTTTCAATCATAAGGTCAAGCTAATAAAGTGGAGTAGATATCCCCTCTTCACTTGTTTGGTGGGCTTATTATAGGTATGGTTGTTTTGGATTGAAGTGGAAAGTCCTTAGTGTGACACCATTTCTCTCTAGAGCTTCGGGTCAAGGACTTAGTCCTTCATTCCCTACCCACACGCTTAATTATCTTGACTCACTAGTATTTCTCCTACTTGTTTATTGTGAATTGGTAGCTTTAGTAGATTTTCCTAGGGCATCACATGGGTGACTAAAAGTAGGAACTACTTGTGGTACTTGAGGTAGATGCATAATATTCATTTCATCTTCCCTAGAGGGTGCCCATATTCACGAGGTTACTTCGAACTTTGGTGACTGTTGTGAGAGGATTATCGTAATTGTCTCTCAAACCTTCACTAACTAGAGCTAGGGAATTTCATCACCCTAAAATTTTAATTTTCTGAAATCCTCTTTGACCATCAATTTTCTTTTCTATTGAAGCTTTTAGAGTTGCTAGGGTGTGCTATATGGTTAATTGTGTCTAGTTGGCCATATATTTTTGTTTTTATTTGGTTAAAACACATATTTCACTATGACTAACCAAGCTCTTTGTTGGTATTATAGACAACAAGTAATTCCTCCTGAGATAGAGGAATTTCTAGCCACTAGGAAACAATAATTATCCACATTAGATGAAACTGAGATGGTAGCCTTTCAAACTCATGCATCAAATTTATAGGATTTTGAACACTTGGAGATTGAAGTTGTTGCAAAATTCCTCCACCAAATTTTAACCCTCGTTTGACCAGTCCTTTCAACCTTTTACTCAGTTAGGTGAGTAGACCCTTTGGTGATCCTTTTTCATATTTCATAAATCCTCGCATGATGTCAGGAATTAGTGGGTCATCCAATATGGGAGGACCTATTCCCACATCTTCCATTGTGATGGGAGGAGTCACAATGAACACCTCCCTTACAATAGTTAGAGGGATAACTTCTCCCACATCTATTGCTTTGACATATGGATTTTCCACTTAGGAAATGGCTTCAGTCACATCACTTCCTTCCATGAATATACCAAGCTTTAGTATGCTTGACATGTCCTCAAAAGTTATCACATCCATATTTGTTTTCGACAAGGGGTGGGGGAAGCCTTGGTTTTACCACTAGAAGTGGGTTTCTACCTATTTCTAGTATTCCCATGGGTAGATCAACAATAAAAAATGTTGTTTGTTTTTCAATTTGGTTAGAGTTTCAATCTTGGGTCTGGTCCTACCACTAGTATTTCAACAAGTGATGTAGGTAGTAATATCACTGGGTATCACAAGTGATGTAGGTAGTAACCAGTGATGTTATTTTTCCATCAGGATCACAAGGTCCATCATATTTCTATCAAAATTTATTTACCAACATGAAATTTCCTTTCTTGGAGACTTTGAACCCACGTCATTTATCTAGGTTGAAAAATGACCCCATCAAATACCACCCTTTGTGGCTAACAATTCCTATGAAGCTATCATCTAATATTCTTGAATTTGACATGAAGCCTGCAGAATATCCTTCCACACACGCCATGAATTATCACCTATGGTTCTCTTCGAAGTCATTGGTGGATAATAACATTAGGTTGTGACTTTCCCAAATGAACTTGATAGGAAGTTTCACTAAATGGTAAATTATAAGGCACTTCGTTTAGCAACTTTTAATCCTTGTCCATGGCGTTCTTCATGCAATTTTAACTCCCTATATGGTATGAGAATGGGACATAAATTTTTACGTCACTGAGTCAAAATATTGCTACACATATCTTTGATCATATTCATGAATGGATATGGCAATGTAGGATCATCAGCGTTAGAATTCCAGATTGATTGTTATCATATTGGTTCATTAAGTATTTATTGCCACCAATTGTCAAGGATGTATCCATGTTAGGGGTAGTTACTGAGGAGCATGAAATTATTCATGCTTATCATTTAGACTTTATTTACTCTCAATTTGTCACATTGTATGATATCATTCCACATGCTCCCAAATCGTCAACAAATCCAATAAAATCTACTCCATGCCCCATGCTTCCGTTGGCTAGTTTACTAGATAGATGAGTCAAATGTCCATCTCTACAAATCCACCCACAACTATGCCAACACCTTAAAATACCATATTCCATTCTTACAACTCTGACATTAATTTTGTGCAATGCACTAATTTGAAGAATGCTCAACAACCTAGGGGTAAGAAGAAGAAGAAGAATTCTTATACTGGGAAAGGGACTAATAAAACTCAAATGTCAATGCGGGAGGCATGAAGGAAAAGAATAAATTGAAGTTTCCTTGCAATATTTACAATGGAGACCATCTCACCCATCGATGTCCTCGAATGGAATATATTCAATGCTATTTATCTCATAAGGGAGCTCCAAAAAAATCCAGTACTCTAATGAATCCATTCTCACCATAGCATCAAAAAATGGTTATGTCAAACCTTGCACCTCTATAAGGGGGCACACAAGGTAACCCATAGAAAATGGGAAATACCTCAAATGAAAATGTTTACATGTGTGATCAAATGATTAATATGCAAAATCAAGCTCATAATTTTAATTATCCCGAGAGAAGTCCTTCAGATAAGGATCAATATTCATCTCAGCATAGTGGCCCTTCTAGATAGATAAGCCATCATTTTATATAATTATTCACCCGCCCAATTGTGTTCTATGAGGGTTGGCACATAATCCTAATGCACGAGCTACCCATAATTACAGTATTGTGGAAGATTTTTCCCAAGCACCACTTGCCATGTCTACCCTAGAAGTCCTTCAAAGATGCCTCATGTAGAGGAAATCATTGTTTTATTCTATAGGTAGAGTATATCCCTTGGATACTCACTTAATTAAGTTTAACATCGACTAGAGTCGGCCTAGGTTCCCCCACCAAATCGCTTTTCAAATTCAAGTGATTCCGTCTGAGAAAAATATCTTTGAAACTATTTTCAATGAAGGAGCCTCAACTTGCATCATGCCATTGTCATGTTGGAGATATTTAGGTTCTATAGAGATCATTTAATAGAACACCTTGTTAAAATAATTTGATGGTTATGTGTTTAAGCCTCACAGAATCATCGACACCTTTTGTATTGAGTTAGGTGGAAAGACTATTTCGATTGAATTCAAAGTAGCCGATACCCTACTAGATTATAATAATTGTTTAGGGTATAGTTGGTTCTTCACGATGAAAGTTGTAGTGTCCTCGGTCTTTAGGATCCTTTGTTTTCCTCATGAAGGGAAATTAGTTACTATTGATCAATTGTCCTATTGTACACTTGATTCTAGGAATAATGTTGGTATGAACATTCTATTCGTTAGTAGTTCCATGAGTGTTTATGATAGTATTGGTGTTGTCATGTTCAAGGATTCATCATTGATGGGTACATTTACCCTACCTCCACCATTCAATTATTCTCACACAATTTCTATAGGTATGATTTGGTTGGGTTCTATTTAATCATAGGGTAGTTCCTTGGTGTCTAAATCAATTTTGTCTGACATGTTAGTCATTCAATAAGATCCTTGGGTAGTACCTAATCCTTTTGAAATAGAGTCATTTGGAGAAAGAATGTCGTTGAGTGCGGTAGATATTTCTTGTCAAGTGATCTAGTCAGATTTAGTTGACCTTGATTAGAATATCCAACAGGATGTGGAATATGGTCAATACACTTTACTCGTTTTGTATATCAACCCTCCCAATTCAGTGACTCCTTGGATTTGGAGTTACCTATAGATGAGGGAATCCTAAAAGTCATGACTACGGTCAAAAAATAATTGGACGGCATGCATCACCAATCATATTTTCTTCCTGGATTGGAATAGTTAGAGGGTGATGTAAAAAGTCTTGATTCAAGATAGGGGGCATTTTCTAGGTCATCCAKTGAAGTGCTAAGTCTTGAACAGATTTTGTTTTGCAATCCTCTTTCATAACTTACCATCGAATTCTCCACTCCAATACATGTCAAATATGAATTTATCATACCTTTCTCATGTMTTTATTGGCATCATCAAGGAGATACAATAGCTTGTGAGACTGCTAAGTGTGTTTKTCATCAAGTTGTTCCTAATAGTGACCTAGYTCTAGTTCACAACCAAAATCATGATATGTTAGGAACGTGGGAATTCGAACCTATGTGGTGTGGCCCCAACATGGTGTGCCATATGTTTTGAATAAGGTCCCATGAGTTTATGGATTATGAAAGGAATTTATGGCACGTGCCTCACAATAGGCTCTACCTGAGAAAGTATTATGCATAAGCCATCAAGTGTGTAGTGCTTTGTACCATATTGTATTTTTAAGGTTTTTTTTTCAAAGTTTTGTATTAAAGAGCATGAGTTGTTATTAGAGGTTTATATTGGATTTATTTATTTATGGACTATTGTTGTTGATCGTGTATAGAGGAATTTGGCTACATTTTATTTAGTACTTCTTGGTTATGTTCATTGAAAACTGTGAGGTATGTGTTCTAAATTAGCATACAAAGATATTTTTTTCCCTGCATTCTAATCTTGCATCATTAATTGTCACTTTTGCTAACATTATGCCTTAGGTTAAACCCTGCTAGGTTGTGAGATTATCCCTTCTCTTTATTGTGTGTCATTACTTGTGTGGTAGTGCCTACCCTTCATGGGGTTCCTTAGTTAGAATTCCATTTTCCTTTGGCACCCATCTTGCAACTATTTGTAGGCCTGGGAACCCATATTTATCCTCAACATGACTAAATATTGAGATCTCATTCTTCTCTCTTAATATTTTTTTTGGCCATGTCCTAAAGGGGTTACCATCATCATTTTTGTTGCTTTATAGTTGCATATGCTTATTGTTCCTTATGTCCTAGTGTATACTACTATGTTTTTGTTTGGTTCATCTTGCCTACCACCATTGTAGTCACTCGTTACCTCTTGTCATTTGCATCAATTTTTCTCCATTTTTCGACCTTTAACCTTGGAGAAAATATCTATGAGTTGACATAATTTTCCCATCACATTTCTTGTAATTTATTTTCATAGGTCAATTCCATGCACTTGGAACGTATTTTCAAGCCATCAAGCCACTCATTTTCTCCATTGTATCATACTTTTATCCTTTTTTCACACTCATAAAAACATGAAAAATACAAAATAAAAGAGAGGTTGGGGGGGGGGGAGGGGGGTGAAATATTGATCTTTATTCATCTTAGTGGAATCCGTCATTTTTTTTCACCCTTGAACATGTCACATATTTGCATCATTGTCTTACAGTTGTGATATAGCTTGCCTTAGGAGTTGTACCATGATTATGAGTTGTCTCCTCCTATGAATGGTTACTCTTCCAGTCACTATGGAGAGTGATTTAGTGCATCGTGTATTGTTGCACCATACCATTCATCCTTTTGATTCAATGTTTCCAAGTCATCATTATATCATGATATATGTTCAAGGGGAGTTAAAGCTTGAGTCGACCATTCTGCGATCTTGTTGACCTTTCATAACGACCATCCTTGTGTTAGTTGTACTTGGTGATTTTTATTGTCACAAAATATCTCGCTAGTTACTTCATGTTGATTGATGGCTGATACTTTAATTCCCTCCTTCAATGGATCTCTTCCTATCGTCACTAGCACATTATCTAGGAAATTGATCTAGAAACTAGATAGTACCTTGGAACGTGCAATCATTAGTAGCAAGACTCCCTATGATTGATATTGGGTTTACATAATTGACCCTTGAATGATTGATTCTATGAGTTTTCAACATTAGATATTATATTCACACCCATTAGATTGTACTAGGTACATTGGGGTCCATTTTTATTATTTGTGGGTCTCCTCACATATATTAATGGTATTCATCAATAACTGACAATCAATGTAGATTTTAACCTTGTACAATTACTTACTGCAAAAAGATTCGTAATAAAAATAGAAAAGACACAATGGCACACACACACATTACACAAAGATTTTTACCCTGGAAACCCAAACCAACAAAACCAACTACCTATTTAGTGCCCCACCTCTAATTCTTTTCATTCATCATCTTCTTCATTGGTTACAAAAAAATATACATATAGGATCTCATGGCATCCAAACACCTAATCCATTGACCTAGATTAGTCAACAACCCTAATTCCTTAACTAGAATTGGAAAACCATCGGAGAAAACCATGTGCTGAATAATCACAAAAAAAGGATGCAAAAAACTACCAATTGTTTTTTTTTTGGTGGGGGGATCTACCCCTGAATCCCCTTACAGGGGAGGGGCATGCCCCCACCCCCCCAAGGCTCCCATATCATTGTACAATACATGGGACCAATCTTGAAAACAATATAACACATATCCACGATTTTCCCACTTGTTTTCTTTGCATAATACAAGGGGTTACAATATTACATAGTCAACAATCTAGGGAAGCAATTCCCATCTATTCTCTACAAAAATAGAACATCTTAGTGCTCACATATTTTTTTAATGAATCTACAACATTATTCAAAGTGTCTACCTTCATCAACAACACCTTATTTTATTAAACCATGTCTCTGAAAAATTGATATTGAACATTAATATGTTTTCTCTTTAAATGATAAGTCAGGTTCTTCACTAGGAAGATTGCACTTTGATTGTCACAATATATCCTTACAAATTGATGTACCAACCCAATACCTGAACACAATCTCTGTAACCATACTTATTCCTTATTTGCATGAGTGGCTTCCATGTATTCAATTTCTGTAGTTGAGAGTGCAACTACATATTGTCTTTTGCTCATCCAATTTATTGCTCCTCCAAATAGGTTAAACACATACCCACTTGTAGATATTCTATGATCTAGATCTTCAAACCAGTCTACATCAACAAAAACATGTATGTACAACACTATGTCCAATCCTGGTCTTCCTTGGTAGCACAATCCATAACTAGTAGTGCCATGCAAATATCTGGAAAAATCATTTTTACTGTTGTCTAATGCTCCTTCTCTGGTCTTGACATATACATGCTCAAAACTACCATTGCATGTGCAATGTATGGTCTAGTATAGACCATTTAATACATCCAACTACCAACTGCAATAGCATATGTAATAGAGGACATGTATTCTTCCTCTTTGAATGTCTTGGGACATTGATCTGCAGATAACTTTACATCGACAAGAATAGGAACCTTGACCAATTTAAATTCCTGCATATTAAACCTCTGCAATATTGTCTCAACATATTTCCTTTGATTTAACCAAAGTTTCTTTTTAACCCGGCCTCTTTTCATTTCCATTCCCAAAATGAAAATTGCAGCACGAAGATCCTTCATGTGAAATTTAGAGGACCACTGATTTTTCACTTCTTGGATAATTTCCTTTTCATTTCCTATCAACAACATATCATCCAAATACAAGAACAAATAAATAAGATTATCACCAACTAATTTGAAGTACACACAATGATCTGATTTTGTCCTTGTTAAGCCAAGTCCCAACCATCCTTGATGATTATTTTAACCCATACAGTTACTTTTTAGCCTACATACCAACTCTTTCTTTCCCTTCACAAAACATCCTTATGGTTGCTTCATGTATATTTCTTCTTCCATATCCCCATGTAGGAACATCTTATTCACATCCATCTTTTCTACTTCAAAATAAAACACAACAACAATAGATAAAATAAATCTAATAGAAATTAACTTGGCAATGGGAGAAAAAAAATCACTAAAGTCAATTCCCTCTACCTGTGAATAACCTTTTTCTACTAACTGGGATTTTTTTTGTCGACTTTACCTTTTTCATTCAAATTTTTCTTAAACACCTATTTGCTTCCAATGAGATTTCTTCCATTCGAAAACTCCACTAGATCCCAAGCCTAATTCTTGTCCAAGGATGTCATTTCTTCAACCATGGCCTTAAATTTCCAAAGTTTTCCATCCTCTGAATCCATAGCCTCCCTAACAGTTCTAGGATCATCATTAGTAATAGACAAAGAAAAATTTGAACGAAAAATAATTGGAGTATACCTTTAATGTTTCTTTCTTTCTTGAACTGATATCCTCAATACTAGATTATGAGGACCTTGTTCTTCTTATTCTTCTGTCTAGAGTCTGATTAATCATCCTTTAACTTAAACTATATTTTCTCTGGTTCTGCCTTCCCCTGTAGGACTTCCTATTTGACAACATATTTGATTTCTCTAAATACCACATCTCAGTTATACACTACCTTATTATTTTTTGGGTTCCAAATCTTATAACCTTTCAGACCATCTTTATGCCCAATAAAGATACATTTTTCCACCTTTTTATCTATCTTACTCTTGTTTTCCTTTGGAACATGAACAAAGGCCTCACATCCAAATACCCTGAGATGTGAAAGAGAGGGTTTATTACCAATCCATATCTTGTGTGGATTATTTTCATCCAGTGCTGATGAGGGTGATCGATTGACCAAGTAACATCCGGTACCCACAGCCTTTGCCCAGAATTCTTTTCCTCACCCAACACCACTAAGCTTGCACCTTGATTTTTCCATTAGTGTCTTGTTCATCCTTTCTTCTAATCCATTTTTTTGAGGTGTATATGGATTAGTCTTTTTCCTTGATATACCTCACTTCTTACATAATTCTTCAAATTCATTTCTGCAAAACTCTCCACCATTATCCATCCTCGACACCTTAATTATTTTCTCTGTTCGATTCTCCACAGGAGACTTAAACTCTTTAAACTCATCAAAGACTTTGGATTTGTTCCTGAGGAAATATATCTAATAATTACTCAAGAACTCATCTATAAATGAGACATAGTACACATATTTTCCCAGTGATGGAACCGACATAGGTCCAAAGACATCATTACGCACCAACTGTAAAATTACCTCTTCCCTCGTTGCACTAAAGGGGAATCTTACCTGATTCTGCTTCCCATATACACAATGTTAATAGAAATAAAAATCCACAGACAATTTAGACATACCTTCAACCATACCTTTATCATGTAGTATTCGAAAGCCCTTATCTGTGATATGCCCCAGTCTTTGATGCCACAACATAGTCGTTTCTCTAGATACTATAGGATTTTTTTCTTCTTCAGCTCCAATATTAGGAACAATGGAACTATTAAACCCATCACTAATAGTGCTTCCCTATATATTATACAGAGTTACAAACCTAAATCCTTTCAGCAACACCATTTCTCCTCGAACCATCCTGCAGGTTTGTTTCTAAAACTTTGATTTTACCTCTGCATCATCCATTTTGATTACATAAATCAAATTTCTAGCCAAACCTAGGATGTGTAGAACAATAGGGAATGTTCTAATCCTTATCCATGAGTTTCAACTTGACTTTTCCTTATCCTATGATTTTGGTTGTTGAGTCATCACCTAGGAAAACATCACCTTCATCATACCTTTCATATTCACAAAACCACTCCTTGTGAGGAGTCATGTTAAAGGATGCACCTGAGTCAACCAACCATGCCTTATGATCTACATGTGTGCTTTAATAATCCAAGTACACATCCCCTCCTTCTTCCTCTAAGGTTTTAGTTTCYTTAGAAGGAGCATCTTCAGATCCCTTCCCTCTCTCAACACTTTTGAATCTACATTTCTTCTTGAAGTACCCTTATTTTCCACATATCCGACATACCTTTACAAAATTTCCAAGAGATTTATATCTTCCCTTGGATTCATATTTCCCACTTGAGGACTTAGATATATTTCTTTCCYGGTAGTGTCCTCTTGCAAATAATGTGTATGTTCTCTATATTTCCATATTTTTCTTCCTCATCTCCTCCAACAACAAGGATGAGACCACATCATTGAAATTTAAAGTAGTTGAATTACTAACTATGGTCACAACCATACTATCCCATGAGTCTAGTAAAGAGAACAATAAACTAATACAATTATCTTCATCGGGAATCTTAATATCAATATATAATAGTTGACTTACCATAGTATTGAAGGCGTTCATATGGTTTGTCACTTAGTCTCCATATTTCATCCTCATGTTATACATATTCTTCCATAGGAACAACTTATTTACTAGGGACATAGACTGATACAAATTCCCCAACTTTTCCCATAACATCTTGGTTGTAGCTTCCCCTGACACATTCAGTAATATTGGATTTGAGAGACACAACCATATTGTGCTCTTCACCTTTGGATCCAATTTTTTCCAGTCTTCTACTGACATTCTTGTAGGTATAGTACCAGGATCCACCATGATCCACTGATCTTTGTCTACCAGCATATCTTCCATATTGATCTTCCACAACTCAAAAAATTTCCCATTAAATTTATCGATCTCTATTTTCAATCTTTTCATTATTTCTTTTCACCTGAAGAATCAATGCCATAGATCTCCCACTGTAACAAGGCTTATCACATACCCGATCCAAGCCATTAGCCATAAAGGCACCCCCATGAAGCCAAAAAAAACTCATATACCATTCTTAATAATAATAAAAAAAGATACAATGGTACACACACACTACACATAGATTTTTACCCTTGAAACCCAAACCAAGAAAACCAACAATCTGTTTAGAGCCACGCCTATAATTCTTTTCATTCATCATATTATTATTGGTTGATGTATGCTTGTAGGTACTTATTGATTCCTTGATTTGTGAGCTCCTTCCTTAATCCACTCATTCGCATGTATTTTGGTAATGTATTCCGGACATCATTTCCTCTTCTAACCTCACACATGAGGGGGCATATGTTATAATTGTATTTTCCACTCTAGCCATAAAGGGAATCCAATGATGTAATAAAGATGAAACTATAACTTGTACTAAGTAAATTGCTTGTAATATGACATAAAATATCATGGCCACACTTTTCCTAGAAAGAAGGGTAGCTTGGTGTGGCTTCCTCATAGACAAGTCATGGTTGATCATTGTTTTCCCATACCAAGATCGTTGCCACCCCTTATATCTTCTAGAATTAAGGAGTTATGAGGAGATCAACAAGAGATGGTTTGAGCATGATGAATTATTAGGAATGGAACTTGTGCATGACCTATTTTCACCTAGTTCACATGCCATAAACCTATTTCTATGTTCCTCTAAGTTCCTATAAGAAGAGGAAAAACAAAGGGGATGGGCACAATGAAAATAGAGTCTAAGAATCTTTATGCTAATGAAATTGAGTGAGAGTCCTTGGTCACCATTTCTCTATCATAGTTGGGTGTTGGGAATCAACACAAGTGAGGTGATAAACCTAAGTGAGAGAGACTTTTTTCTTCTTGCCATGATACAATGAGTAGCTTCATTTATTCCAACCAAGAAAGTATGAATAAGGAGGAAATCAAGGGCTTGGAGCAAGGAGTACAATAATCTTGGCTCAAGGTAATCATTCAAGTTTTCGTAATCCTCTTTCTTTAATATAGATATATGTTATTCCCCCCTCCAAATTCTTTGTTAATAATCAATTTTTGTTTATGATTTGATTTTAGTGGATTCTAGTAGTACTTGAGATAATAGATGAGATCTAATTTCATGAAATTTTATTTTTGTATTCCATATGATTTGAGAAATGTTTTCTAGTTGTTGGATGTGCATGTTAGAAGGTATAGCAACTTTCTAGGATCTATACCTCAAGTGATATCTTCCAATGATACGATTGGACAACCTTCAAGTTAAAGGTGATTTATTCCATCTTATTTCCTTAACATAGTATGCTTGTTTGAATTATATCTAGGAGGAAAAACATAATGATCTATCCAATAGTTTGTCTCTGACTGTGATAAGATTAGTGAGAGGGTTTGTCTATTCGTAGACGAATTTCTCTACAACACCTTGGGGTTACAAATAATTTTCATTATTGAATAATTGACCAGTGACAACTTTTAGAAAATTCTAAATCAATTTTAAATAAATATAATATTATCTATAAAAGTAAATTAGTACATAGTCGAGAAAGGTTTTTCCTTTCAAAAAAGAGCCAAATAAAGGTATCATATAATCATTAATGCTTTTAGGGAACAAGCCATCCAAGTGGAAAGTCTTCAAAAATTCCCCTCAACCTATAGAAACCACTTCCCTATTTCCTAAATCAAATAAAAATAGAGAGGTCAAAATATATAACAATTGCTACAACAATTGATCTACGAAAGGCCCATAATTAGGGAAATTAAATTTAATTTAGGGAGGGAAAGAGGGCATTGATATGCTTTGAAAATTGTTGGATTTGATTGTTGTCCAAACATTCAAGTCTATGAATCACCTTCACCACTTCCTATGGAATTTCCCCATTTATTGACAACCTTTGGCCTTAACCCAGGCTCAAATTAGGTAAAAATGCCTTTGACCTACACCAATGTTCAATAATTTCAAGGTACAAGAAGGTATTGGATTTGGATACAAAATAAAAATGAATTTTTTTTGGTCCTCATGGATAAAATTTCCTCTCTTTTGGAAAAAACAAAGTAGACTAAAATTGAGTTGTATTTGACACCCAAAACACCATGGCAACCTATTAAGATTATGCACAATTTTTCCTCAAAACACTATAATATCGACATATTAATGAAACTCTGATTTTTGGGATGCTTTTAGTGTTATATGTTCATGTACTTAGAAGAGTGAATGTTCAGCTGCAGTTGTTGGTCAAAAGTACTTGGAATTTCCCCTTTGATTTGGGAGCTTGGCCCTAGGAGTTTGATTTTGAAAGAAGGGAGTGGGGAGCCGAAGGAAATGGATAATGTTCCAATTCAGGAAAAGGAATGAGAAGGAAGATTACATAGACACACAAAAAAAAAAAACATAGACACAGAGACAGAGGGTATGGTATCATGAAGGAGCATACAGAGCTCATGTGCATAGACCTGAGCAAAAGGAATGGGAATTTTTTATGAGGAAAATAGGAAGATTTCCAAAGACATGAATGATCAACCCTAGAACATAGATTACCCATATTCAAACTAGAGTAGAGAGGGATGCAGGTTAGTGCATGTTGGAAAGAAACAAACACTAGTAATGGGATGGTGTCGATGGACTATGTAGTAGAGAAGGGGTTCCCTTGTGTAGAGAAAAGCTAGCTGGGAAGGTGCATGGTAAGATTTTGGAAGCCTTGAGCTCAATGAGAAGAGGGGATTTTTGTTTTTGACAGTGTAGTGAAGGAGAGTAACCTTCCTAACCAATTCCATAACCAGATATCCAACTTGTGAGAGTTCCCTAGTGGTATCATGGCCTAACACATTGGTGGCTTGTTGTAGAGAGTAAAATGGAAACATAGACTATGGTTAGGTGGAAAGGAATTCACCCTCACTCAGTTGGTTGGTTGAATTTCAAACTGAAACAAATAAGTGTTTCTCAATGTCACTAGTAAATGTTTATTAATGAATATGAATTACACTATGTTCTCCATGTTATATTTATATCTTGAATGAATGTTAAATCTAAGTTTAATGGTTTAATGGATCGCCTTCCAAGGATTAAACGATTTCCTATGATAATTTTTCATGGGAGGTACAACAGAGATGCATAACCTTATGTATTCCCCAAGACTTTTAATGGAAATCTTGCAGGATATGAAATCTTCCCTTCGATAGTTTTGGTGAAAGTGATACCTATGTGCTATGAAAGTAGGAAAAAATCCCAAGGGATTAGAGATAAAACTCTAGCAGAAGGCACTCAGGAAGTACATGAGATGGTGTGTCTTGAAATGACCCTTAACCCATTTCAAATCCATATTTAAAGACAAGGGTAAAATTTATTCATTGATCCAGTGTGGAGAGTTGATGTCAGTAGTTTTTCAGAGATCTAGATTTTAGAGAAATCCTATCAAAAGGAGAATCCTTCGAAAAAACCCAAAAACTATGTCAAGGTGAAATTTTTGATGGGAAAGTCTCGAGTTGATGAGAGTCATTGATATTTTTGGAGGGTAAGTCGATGAGATCTGGAGTATATATCTATTCTTTGTTGAACCTATAAGTCGGTTGAAAAGGCATATTTTAGAAATATCCACTGGGAGCAAGTGGAAGGAACTTCCAATGACAGAAAACTGATGACAAAAACCCAAGAGTGGTAAGTCTTCCATAGATATGTTGGGAATTCAATAGAAAATATCTGATCCATTGGATCATAAAAGGGTCCATCATGATAGAAGAACCCTATTAGAGTGGTGGTGTTGGTTAATTGTAGAGTGGTTCTAAGATCTAATATATTCCTAACCATTAGATGTGGAGGTATGATGACTTTTGTATTCATTGGGGGATTCCAATTCGAAAAGAACCATTCAAGAGAACCGTGAGGTCATGGAGAGTGATAATTTCCCGGTGGAGGAATCCCGAGTGGGAGAGGACCATTGATCTACTTGTGAGTTATCCCGATGAGATCTCATCCATAGATCTGGTAATAGACCCCATCTGTCAATATTTTGGAGGAGAATGAGTGAGGCCTTTATCCCTCCTGTGGTTTGAAGGTTCTTAGTGAAATGGGAGCATTGATTCTCTCTATTCCTTGATTGTTAGATCTATCAGGAGTGATACTATTGGAAATATTGTATCGAGGAATAGATTGGGGGTTGTGTAACTTGTTTCCTTGATGGGAAGGAACCCAAATTACTGATAACCATCGATCTAGCTCGAGTTGAGTGAGCCTGAGCCATTCATCTGGGAAAGTCCACCTCCTATATTTCGTAGCACTTGGTGTTTCATCAAAGGTTTTTTAAGAGAGGGTGATGCATCGAAGGACATGTTATTGCCATGATAACACAAATGTTGTCTTGTATGTTGGTGTAGTTGGACGTGTAGGATTCCATGCAATAACTACATAGGATTGAGGTCATGGAGAAGGGTAAGGCCCAAAATTATATTGTTTCTGGAAATTATCTTTTTTAGCAAGTTGTTACCCATGGTGTTGAGACTCAAGATCAAGAGAATAGTGAAAAGCATAATTTTGACATCCCACCTTCCTAAATAAATTTTAGGGGGTCATGTGTGTTATAGAGTGGTATTAGTGAAGAGTTCAAACTCTAGGCTTGAATGGGTCACCAAGGTTGAATGAGTTTTACAATATTTTATATAATGGGAGTCTATGATTTATTTTTTATTATTTTAACTATGCTAATGAGTGATAACAATATTTTTGAGTAGGATTGACAGCAAGAATGGAATCTTGGTTTTGGATTTCCAATTCAGACTAATTCTTTGACAATACTGAGATTCTTTTCCATATAAATTTTAATTATGGATTGCTAATGGTGCTTCTCTATTTTCAACATGTAGGACATACTGCAAAGGGAAAAAAAGTGAATGAAGCAAAATAATATGAAGGAAACCTCACATTTTTTAGATGAATAATCTGATGGCAAAAGGGCTAGAGAAACCCCTCCATATTTGGTAGCCATGGTAAGAATTCTGAAAGAAGAAAAAGAGGGGCTCATGAGAACTTAAGCTGAGTAGGCATAGTTAAATGCAATATTACTGCAGAGTTTATCTGATATTCAAAATCATTTTCAACAAGGTCCAAACACTATCAATGTGAGACTACAATAGTCTGAGAAGATGTAGATCCCATTGGATATCCAGAATCATGGACTAACTCATCGTAACATGGGAAAGATTTCTACAGAGGAATTGTCCAACAATGACATTGGGTCAAGTGTTCCCAAGAAGAAAAATAAGAGACATTCACAAAGTTCTTTAAAAAATGAATTCAATAAGGAAAAACCTCCTACCTTTGATGGATAAATCAAGAAAGGAAAAGAGGTTGAGACTTGGGTGCTAGGATTAAGGAAGTATTTTCGAGTGCATAACTACTTAGAAAATACCAAGGTGAAGATAACCATTTTCAATCTAAATGGAGGATCTTACATATGGTTGGAAGACATTAAGGAAGTTAATATATTAAAGGAAAGGAAGTTGACTTGGAAACTCTTAGTGAAATATTTGAGGAATACATAATTATCATAGAGTATTATGATGGCAAGATTAAGGATCTGTATGAACATAAGTTAGGAAAATTTACCATGGATTCTTATTCCATGAGGTTCTTGAATTTGTTTAGGTACGTTCCCTACCTCAAGGATGATAAATCAAGGACACATTGCTTCCTCATTGGATTTCCATAATCCTATCAGGACATGATTGAATTTTATGAGCATAAGACTTTGTAAAACGTGATTAAGAAGGCCAAGTGTTACTATGAGAAATCCAAGCATAGGAAGGAACCTCTTAAGGATTGGAAGAGAAAGGATAAGCCCATATTTCATAGGAATGGATTTAATCCATCCCAATATAAGAGTATGAAAGGAGTTTACCAATTTTGTCATCCGACCAGAAGTATGCACCAGCAGAATTTTCCATCTCAAAGTGGGAATAGGCCAATTAAGCAAGTTAGGGAGAAGGTAGCGGAGAAAAAGAAAGGACCTATACAATGTTGGGGATGTGGAGAGGAACATATGTTGAGATATTGTCCTCAGATACAACATGATATCAAAAAGGTTTAACGTGTTAAAGAGGCTACAATTGTTAATGATTTGGTGAGGAATATGTTTAGAATATATGCAGTTGTTGAGAATCAACAAGTAGACCAACAAGATTTTGGGGTGGATTTGGAAAGTAAAATTGGGGAACAACCCATTACTATTTTGATTGACCTTGGTTCTAACCTTAGTTTTGTTTCGCCCCAAGTTGTTGAATCATGTTCTTTACAAAGGAAAAATCATGTGAAATCATGGTTAGTTCAGTTAGCCATAGGGACTAAGAGAAAGGTAACAAAATTGATAGAGGCTTGCTCGTTTGAAATGAGTGGACTGCATACACAAGAAGAATTAAACATCTTACTTTGAGGGTCATATGATGTTATGATAGGAAAGGAATGGACTGGTTATCTGTCAATAAAGTAAAATTGAACTTTCATGAAAATACCTTGGAGTGAAAAGAAAATGAGGGTAACACAAAAGTGTTGTAGGGCATTCAAAAACCTGTATCAGTGAGGTAGATATCAACACTACAAATCAAGAAGTTTAGCAGAAAAGGGTATCCCTTGTATGCAATACAAGTGCTCAATGCAGCAGAGGGTAGTGAGCTAAAGATTGAGGATCACCTATTGTTGTGAGAATTTAAAGACCTGTTCCCAGAGGAGGTATCTGGACTTCCACCTAAGAGAGATATTGATTTTTCAATAGATCTTGTACTAGGTGAAGTACATGCATCTAAAGTACCCTACAAAATGAGCACACCATAAATGGTAGAGTTAAAAGTGAATTTAAAATAAATTATGGATAAGGGGTATATCATGCCAAGTGTGTCCCCATGGGGTGCACCAACGTTGTTTGTAAAGAAAAAGGATGGTACCTTGCAGTTGTGTATTGACTACTATAAATTGAATAAGATGACCATCAAGAACAAGTATCGATTTCCCCATATTGATGATCTTTTTTATCAGCTCAGAGGAGATACACTCTTTTCTAAAATTGACTTGATATTGGGATATCACCAAGTCATGATTAAGGTTGAAGACATCCACAAGACAAGTTTTAGAACAAGATATGGACACTATGAATTTGTGGTGGTGGATTTTGCGCTTACTAACGCACCAACCACATTTATGTGTTTGATGAACAAAATTCTGAACAAGTGTTTGGAGAAGTTCATCCTTTTGTTCATTGATGATATACTAATATATTCCAAGACCAAGGAAGAGAATGAGGACAATCTTAGTTTGGTGTGACAAATGATAATATATCATTGGATATATGCAAAATATAGAAAGCCTGACTTATTCTAGTGAGAACTACAATATTTGGGTCAGATAATATCAGAAGAGGGAGTGGTTGCAAATCTCAAAAATATCAAGGCAATCATGGGTTGTCTAACCCCTATGAATGTAAATGAGGTAAGATCGTTCATGGGTTTAGTTGGATATTACAAGATATTTATTAAGGTATTTTCCAAGATCGTACATTCCATTACCTTATTACATAGAAAAGGGATGGAGTTTATTTGGTCAGCAGAATGTGAGGCTAGCTTTCAGAAGATAAAACATATCTTGACCAATGCCCCTATCTTAAAGATCGCAAACCCTGAGATTTATTTCTTAGTCTACACTGAAGCTTGCAAGGAAGGAATTATTGGAGTCCTTATGCAAGAGGGACATGTGATTTTCTATGAATCAAGGAAACTAAATGAGCATGAGCAATGATATGTCACCCAAAATTTGGAGCTTGCAGCCATCATGCATGCGTTAAATATGTGGAGACATTATCTGCTTGGAAGAAGGTTTATCTTGATGACAGATCAGTGTGGGCTAAAGTATCTATTTGATCAACCATGATTGAATGCTAGATAGACCAAGTGGATGGAACTGATCAGTGAGTTTTAATTTGAGATCAAACATATAAAAGGAAAATAAAACCGAGTGGCAGATGCACTTAGTCGAAGTGTGCAGACAGTACACCTAACAACAAAAAGTGTGTATGAGTCCGACATTAAGTAGAGAATCAAAATTCTCTTGTAATGTGATAATATTTTAAATATAGTAAAAAAACATTTGCAGCAAGAGTCAAACATGAATAATTATGAGGAATACCAACTTGCAGCAGATGAGTTGTTGTTGTATAACAATAGGTTGTATGTACCTGATTCAACAGAGTTGAAACACCTCATTATGGATGAGTTTCATAGGACACCTTATGTGGGTCATCCTGGTTATGATAAAATGATAACTAGAATAAGGAAACTGTATTATTATCCAGGAATGAAAAATGACATTGCAGAGTATATCCCAAAGTTCCTAGAGTATCAACATGTAAAAGTTGAACATAAGCACCCACGGGATTATTGCATTACAAATTCCAAAATTGAAGTGGGAGATTATTTCCATGGACTTCATCGCAGGATTTCCAAGAACAACTAAGCAACATGATTCAATCATGGTAATGGTGGATAAGCTAATCAAGGAATCTCATTTTATTCCAATTTAGTATACATTTAAAGTTTTAGATGTTGTTGATGTTTTTATGAAAGAAATTTCTAGGTTGCATGGTATGCCCAATACCATTGTTTTAGATAGAGATGTTGGAAAGGATTATTTGTGGGATTTGTGACATAGCTAGCATTCATCACAACCTACCATCCTTAAATATATGGACTGAGAGGGTAAATAGAGTGCTAGAAGATATGTTGAGGGTGAAATTCATGCATTGGCCCAAACAATGGGAAGAGTATCTACCATTGGTATATTTTTCCTACAACAATGGTTATCAAGAGTCATTGAAAATGAGCCCATTTGGGGCTCTGCATAAAAGAAAGTCCATAGTTACAATTATTTTGGACAATCCAATGGATATGATCACACTTGGGCCACACATGTTAAGAAAAATGGAATAGGAAGTGATCATAATAAGGCAGAATATAAAAGCATCCCAGGACAAAAAAAAATCTATGTAGATACCAAAAGAACTCATAAGGAATTCAAGGTGGGAGATCATGTGTATATCAGGGTAAAACCCAAGACGAGATCCCTAATAATGGGAACTTGTTCCAAGTTATAAACCTCCTATTGTGTATCATTTGATGTCCTAGAAAGAGTGGGAACAATGGCATACACACTTGCTCTACCACCTAATGTTAGATTTCACATTGTATTCCATGTATCCTTATTAAAGAAGTATATTCATGATTCTAATCATGTTATTGATTGGATTGTGATACATGTGGAACAAGAGGGAGAATTCCATCTCAAGCCTCAATGGATCCTAGACAGGAATGAGACATTTCTCTAGAACCAAGCCGTCATGTAGGTCAAGGTGCAATGGAAGCACTTTGGAGTAGATGAGTCCACATGTGGACTGGAGTATTCCATGATGGCATACCCATTTTTTTTCTCTATATAAACTATGTATATGGTGTTAAAAACACCGAGGATAGTGTTTCCTTAATGGGGAAGGGAATGTAACACCCAGTTTTCCCCTAAGTCTATAATTATGCTTAAGACTTAATGCATTGTAATTGATGAAGACTTTAATTTTGTTTTATGTTAATCAAAACATCAATGTAAGTAGTAAATGTTTATTAATGAATATGAATTACACTCTATTCTCCATGGTAGATTTATATGTTG
>JASDQU010815627.1:1897-13592 GCA_032191745.1 Picea mariana
TCCTTAATCGGAAATAGAAAACCATCGGAAAAAACCATGTGCCGAAAAATCACCCAACAATGGACACAAAAATCGAGGCAACACAAAAACGAGGCAAAAATGTGACACGTTCCCGGTGCAATGCAAACACTGCAACTCATGAAAATAATATAACACATACCCAACAAGTTCCATATCAACATCAATTATAAGACAAGGAGCACAAATCGTGTCATTGAATGCCTCAATCGACCTCCCATGGCTGCACTCACCACCATGCTCCATTCCTGTGGGCATGCGGCCTCTGAGTGGCCCCAACTTTATCAGTGAGATATTGAATTCGACACCATTTATAAACTCTTGGGTACATGCATGAATGCCATCGATTTTCACATTCAGGATGGATTGTTATGCCATCTAGGCCACCTATGTGTTGCTATAAGAAAGCATGCAAATATTATTTGGGAGGCTCACTACAGTCAGATGCCATGACATTTTGGCTTGGACAAAACCGTGGTCATTCTACATAAACATTTTTATTAGCCAAAAATTCGACAAGACACCATCAAGTATATCAAATATTGCATTGTCTGTGCCATTTACAAGCCAACCATCAAGAAGCAAGGATTATACACCCCTCTTCCTACTCCCGAGAGGCCTTGGGAATCCATCTCAATGGATTACATGTCTAGCCTTCCGTCTACCAAGCAAGGCAGTGATTGTGTATTTCTAGTGGTTGATCGATTTTCGAAGATGGCCATTCTCACAACCTGCAAAAAGAGCATCATAACGACAAATACTGCCAAGCTTTTCTTTGAATGAGTATGGGTCCATTTTGGGAAAACAAGTTCCTCAACACATTTTGGTCAAGTATCTGGTCATTGTTGGACACCAAGATCACTAAATCCATTGTCATCCACCCTCAAACCGATAACCAAACAAAGGTCGTCAATCAGATGATTATGCACATCCTGTGCATGTATAACTCTAAGCATTCGTGTACATGGGATGAGAGTCTTCCATATGTTCAACACAACTACAACATGGCTCTCGATAGCTCCACTAGCCATATCCCATTTCAGGTGAGGCTGGGATTCCAACCCTTCGGTCCCATTGATGTTGCACTACCTCTTGCAACCACACAGACATAATCTTCCCATGTTTAGTTTGAGGCTGACAAAGCCACCAGATTCATTGAGAGGATTCAACACATTCGTCAACAGGTCCACGATATTTTGCATAAAGTCAATGATAAGTACAAGAAACACCATGATCAACACCTAGTACCGCACAAGTTTCAAGTGGGAGACAAGGTCTGGTTACATTTACAGAAAGAACACCTTACAGGGCCCCATCTAAAGCTCCATGCACTTCGCTATGGGCCTTACACTATCAGCAAGGTTGTGTATGACAATGTTTTTGAGCTCAACACTCCGCCCTTCCTTTGATTGCACCTAGTGTTCAATGTGGACCTCCTCCAACCATATTTTCCACCATTATTGGACACCTCGAAGATCGTAGAACAATTGACACCAACGGAGCTAAACCATGACTGCATGGAACATGCACCCACTGATCGAATAGTGGACACATCGGTCAAGGGCACTTTCCAGCAGAGGATCCAACTTTATCGGGTTGTCAAGGTAGGGTAGCTCCCGCACCAAGGAAAATGGCTCACTCGAAGAAAAATTCAACATAAATTTCCTCACATGATGTGGGAACTCAACGCAATGGAGACCATTGCTTCCTAAGGGGGGAGGACTGATCCAGGTGGATATTGGTGGCCAACCACCTATTCCAACTGGCTCATCTTAACATTTTTTAATTCAACACGTTTCTTTGTAATGATGACATTTCTTTGTAATTGTGGGTTATGCACTTATGGGGCTATTGTGAAGCCCTACACAACATCCATGTGTATATTGGTGGCTGCTCATCTATTCCAACTAGCTTAGTTTGGAAGTTTTCATGTCAGTACATATTTATGTACTTCCAGAGCCGTTTTAGAGCCCTAAGCAATGTTTTTTTGACTTGACACAATCAAACTAAAATCTAAGTCAAATTTTGATGACATAATGTGTAGTTCTCGAAAATACCTTTCCAACGAGCTATCACACACCTAAAATAGAGGTCGTATGCAAAAGTTATGACCCTGAGAAGTTGAGGTACCAACTTACCCATCGGGGCCCACATAACTTTTGGTGTTTCATCTCCTAGGGTTAGGTTTTTGGATGTTTAGGGTTTTGGAATTCATGAGTAATGTTAAAAAGGCCTCTAGAGCCTCATTGTGATGATTCTGCTGAGACAGATGCATGTAGCAGCCACATCGCTTCTTAGAGATAACTACCATAATCCGAGTAAGTTGTTTTCAGTTCTGCAGTTTTACAGTTTCAACCTATTTTATTTATTCAATAGAAGATATTGTTAACTATATATTTGTTGTTGTTCTTTGTATCTCTGTGTTATTGTATTCAATCTGTTATTCATTTTGTTCCGCTCATAAATCTAGATCACTTAACTTTTGGTGCAATATGTTTTAGGTATTGCATCCTTTGAAACTTTGGGATGATGCGATAAGTTTTATGTATCACATCCTTTGAAACTATAGGATGATGTAATGTATCATGAAGAAGATATATTTTAATGCACCATATCACAAATATTAAAACTTTGTTTGTGCCCTATATTCAAATCACCCTGCACAATATCTATCCCTTCCATTGTAGGCTTATCTTGATAAAATATATTTCATGTCAATCGACTCATTACAAACAAACCTTCCACAAATTTAAAAGGTGAAAACCACAAATTTTCCTTGGACACTTGGTCTTGGATTGATGCCTCTTCAGTAGAACTATCATGCTTTCCTTGAAAAACATTAGGTAGGATCTGACCTACATTCCTTGTTTCTTGAAGAATGTAGTTGTCATTTCCTCTCTCAATGTTTGCTTGCAAATATTGTTGTGAAGAATTGAAACTCAAGGCAAGGGACAAATGTGCTACAACAACCCATTGCATAGAGGCATTCCACTTCCTTTTTCCTTTTAATTGTTCTATTTTCTAATCCCTCTCTTATGTTTGGATCTCCCATAACCATACTCCACAAATATGTGCATTAAAAGTCTAGTGCTTTGAACCATTTTCGAAAATGTGCCCTCTTCAAGAAATTTTGTTTCATGCACACCATTTGTCTCGTGTGTATCACATAGAAAATAAAGTTTGGACTAACATGTGTATCACATGAAAAATAAATTTAGGTGCAACGTGTGTTAAACAAGCTTGTGTATCAAACATAAAGTCACTTTGTGTGCGATATGTTGTTGGAACATTGTTTATTGCAAAGAAACAAATTTTTAGTGTGACATGCCACACCCTTCAAAACTTTCAATTCATACAATAGGTCGCATGCATGAAATTTTCTTTACAATACGCCAGGATAGGGAAATGTTTTTGGTCACTGTGATGTGTCACACAGAAGGAAAGTTTGGAGTGATGTGATATGTCACGATGAAGGAAATTTTGAGGAAGTGTGGTGTATCACACATAAATAAACTTTGGCATGATGCAAAGTGACACAAAAAAATAAAACTTTCATGCAATGTAATATGTCACATAGAAAATAAGTTTTCATGCAACACATGTTTTGTCAAGGGCATAGTCATTTTAGGTGCAATATGTTACAAGGAGGCAAACTTTTGTTAGATGCAAAAAAGGAATTTTCTGTAAGATTTGGGAAAATTTCTAAGGGGTAAAAACAACTTAATCAAGCTGATGAAAGGATAAAACAAAGCCTTTAAGGAGGCTATTGAGTTTCAAATGGAAAAGAACCAAAGAAAATTTCACGAGAGGCTTCAAAGTAGAGAAAATCAATACACAACAAAGTTCATGAAGGCTAGAAATCCAAAATAAAGGAGGGCCCCATGCTATTTTAACTTCATGAGATGTTGGAAGTAAAAATAGTATACTGGGGTTGTTTCTAGCTCAACACTATCATAACAATATAAACAACAATTCTAAAATGTTTATCACAATTATTTATTAACAAAGGTCTCTCATGACCATGTATTGTGTTGTCATTATGCAAAACGATAATATTGAGGATCATTAAATTGATTTAAGATCATTATTATGTGAAAAATATTTAACATATCCATTATTTTTCAAAGAAGAAATGGTGTGAAATGAATTAGCATGGAAATTTTATGAATTTATGGAAATTACTAACATTCTAGATTTCCCAAATCAAGCATACGAGTGACCTACAAGAGATAGTATAGCTCAAAATTGGATATGCAAGCATATCAAAGTATCACTTAGAATATCACAACCTTCACCAAGGCAACATGCAAAGACCTTCACACATTACATTGCATTTCTTCCAATAAAAAAATCCACCAACAAGAAGGTATGTCACATCTACTAGATTTTAAGCAATTGTGTTTGTAGATAGGTGTGTCATGTCACAAAACCTCTATCTCTTGATCACACTAACTACTCTCTTCCACTACACATAATCCTTATTAGTGTGGATGTTGAAGTATAAGATGTGGGGGGGAGGACAACTTTGTGTTATCATGAAAACACAATTTTTTTTAGAACAAAGTATCTTCAAGTTGGCTCTAGTCATCAAAGTGAAAGGCAAAGGATCACGTCAAGTCAAAAACACAATCATAGCAAGAAAAAGGATACTAAACACCACCAAACAAACTAAAATTTGAATTTCATAATACCAAATTGGAAGAAAAAGAGAAAAATTCAAATTTTGATGCCACATTTTAAGCACTCTAAGCCAAGGAAAGAAGTGTGAGTTTCTAATGTTTGAAGCCTAAACCTTGAATTGAGAAAGAATAGTATAAGGCTTTTGAAGATTTTAAGTGCTAATAAGAACTTAACCATAGATAATCTCTTGACCATCCCATTAAATTAGTGGAAGACTCATTAAATTGAGCTACATTATCCTATCATAACATTATATGCTTCCAATGCCAATAGAAAGTAACCCATCCAATAGTATTCAACATCCAAAAAAACTACTAAATAAAAAACATCCTAGGTAAGATATTGCAAGTACCACTCCAACCCAACCCAAGTCTACAAACTACAATCAAAGTGTTTGAAAGAGTACACTAAGGAGTATAGTCTGAGTGTTGAAGAGGAGTACCATGATCTTTGTCAAAGAAAAGTCTAGGTTTCTTGAGAAGAGACCATTTTTTTGGAAAATCCCAAGTTTGGAAATGAAGAGGACTTGCAAGGAGAATTGTAAAGATGAAGCAAAGATTGAGGAAAATACCAACACTGCAACTATGGAAAAAGGTAAATGTCTAGCCTAAACGTTTTTTATTTCTTCTTAATAAAGAATCTACTAAATGAATGATTGAGCATATAAATAAGACTATTACTAGGAGGTAGTGAATTTGTTTTTATTTCATGAGTTAAGGATCAATTAAACTCACAAGCAAAGTCATTCTAAAACAAGTCTTTTTTCTTATAGTATCAATAGAATAACAGTGTAGAAAAAAAATTCCTTTAGCATAAGAGCCCAATCAACTGCCAAGAATGGGGTTTGGTTTGAATAGAAGAGAACCTTTAGACCCTTTAAAATTGTATACCAACCTAGAAGTGGTTGAATTATTTTGGAAATTTAATTTCTTGGAATACTTAAAAAAATTCAAGGATTTGATGATAATGTTGCCCTGGAATTTGTAGAGAATTTCCACAATATGAAGGAACAAGAATATAGAACCACGATCAGGGGTTTGGATATTCAGGACAATGAACCTATATTGGCGAGGGTAATAGGTCTCCCTATTGGATTTCCATAAGATAAGGAAGAAATGAAACCAACCTTATTAGAAAAGAATTTGTTCCTTAGATCCTATGAAAAAATGGAAGAAACTAAGAATGGTGTGTTGAGGGGGATGGATTCCCAATGCTCAATAATAGGTATTAAACCCAAGGATGAGGCCCAATTAGACTCCTCCTTGTTTGGTATGGAATAATCCTCCGGGTTAATGGTCCAACAACCATTCAATGGGATTTAAATGTTGTTTGATTTTGTTCTTTCCATTCTTTTTATTGTTTTTTAATTTTATAGTTATCTTGTAACAAAAAACAAGTTAATGAAAAGTATTTGAGGCTTTAGATTCTGGAGGAAATAATTCCACTAAGAACATATTACTCATTAGATTTTATTTAGGAAAGAATCAACTAATTAACAACAGAAAGGATTAAAATTTATAGCAACGGGACAACTAGAACTAATTCCACAATATCCCAGATAACAAAAAAAAAAGATTAACTATCCAACAATTCATTCAACTAAATAAGATAACTTAATAGTATTAAAATTCTTACTAGATGCCTGTAGCATTTAATTGGTTGTAGAATAATCCATGATGATGAATAAACACACATAAATTTAGCAAACCAAAACATCTTAACTCCAAAAAATTTATGAATTTATCCTTGAAATAGTTATCTCCTTACAATCCTCTTGAAATCGCTCTAGATATCAAAGATCCTTTACTAAGAGGTTGATCTTTTTATTTATAAGATAAAAATTAATCTAATTATGAAATAAAACTAAAAATGACTTTGTAAAAAGCCAAGCGACCTGCATCTTCAGTGAAAAAAATCTTGATAAAATAGGCATGCAAAAGGTCATGCATCAACCACAACTCCAATTATCTACCAACTTCAATCCATGCACGTTCAACCTCACAAGTCTTACCATTGAATAATTCAATCTTTTGTTCTTTCTTTAGCAATCTCATGCATGCATTTTTAATTTGATTTTCTATTTTAAGCACAATTGACTCGAGTTGAGTTGTTCAATCTTCAATAATTATCCACCCCTAAAATTGTTATGGTCATGCACCCAGTCAACAATTCCTCCAACTCTGCTCTCGTGCTTTTTTTGTTAGATGACAAAAATCTACCAGTTTGAAACATACAACATTGAAATCCTTCTCACCATGCTATATGATTTCCCTTTCTTGTATTTGGACCATAAAATATGTATATTAGGACTAAAAATATATTCTTCTAACAAATTTATTGGATAAAACAATCCATTGATCTTAAAACAAAACATTCAAGTCACTTCCTTGATCCCAACTTCTTTTATTTCAAAAATCTAAAAGAAACCATGCCAAATAAATAAAAGTACATAAAAGAAAATTTGCATATCTTGATGATACATTTCAATTGATAGAAGGCATTCTCAAAACAGGGATTAGAATCAAAAGTTATCGCGAAAATATCAAAATATTTTTCCATACTATAGATTTATTTCAAAAATATGAAACAAAAAATTAGAATCAAGAAAAACTTATAACTACAAAATTATAGAGTTTGATGATACATTTCCAACGGTATATGGCATACCCCAAATAGAGTTTAGAATCAAAATTTATCATAAAAATACCGAAATGATATTTTCTCTCATCAACAAACTTCTTAGAATGTTTTTGGCTCTTGGGAAAAAATAATATAACATTTCTTAATTATTTATAACGACTAATTTTTGTCCCCAACATATTATTGAATTTATCCTTTATAAGATTTATTTAGCACTCTTTTCAAGCATCTTTTCTTCAACTATCCTTAATGATGGGTGTAGTGTCCACTCAAAACATTGGACATTTCAAAACTCCTTACACAGTTTAGATCCATAAATCATAAACAACAATTATTTTATGGTCAAAAGTTTGCAAAGAGATTTTTGAACCATCCAATGTTGTTGTACTCATTGAGATCTTTCCAATGGTCTAATGATCACCTCAATCAGAGTCAAGGAAGTTATACCTTCCATGTGTTGACTTGACCACCACCATACCAAGTGGATGCCACATCAACTCCCATTACTTACACATGTGGAGCTAGTCAATTGTGGAAGTTTGAGAAGATTCTAGAGGATCCAAAACCCTAACCCTAATAAGGAGTTTAGGCATGCAAAAACCCTAACACTAACCCTAAATGGCTATCAAGACATGTTAAATATTGAACCACAAAGAAAGGAATGGGTTCGATTCCTGTTGTATTGATTTATTGTTCCATAGATAAATAGACGAAGGAGTGGGATATTATAAGTAGAAAACAAGAGGTAGAGGGTCAACCATAATGTTTATCAGGTTATTTCTGGCTAGGGGACAATGCCAAGGCCCCTATGGAGGATTTGAGAAGACATCGTTACTATAGGCCTCAAGTTGGCTCTTGAGTTAAAGGGGGTGAACCTCTAATATGTTTAACTGTTGACTATTCAGTGTCACTTCAACAACATACTCTTATGTAAATTTCAATGCTAGATTTTAATGATTGTGGGTAATATGATGTTGTAGGAATTGTGCAAATTGGAGACAACAACCCTATTCTAAATCTTCAAACCATGGCATTTCCATTGGGTACCATTATCCCATATTTCAAAAATAATAAGTTGATAGATGGAAGATGCAGAAGAGGTTTAAAGATGACATATTTCTTAAGTAGCAATAAGAATGACATGGAAATCCTTAACACTCAAGGAACACATTGAAATATTAAACATGATAATGAGGGTGGTATTCATTAACTTTTACTGATAGGATAGTAAATGTATGAGAAATATTCAAATGAATCCAATAGTATGCAAAAAAACATATTGGCAATCTTCAAATGAATCCCATAGTTTAGTGATAGCTATAAAGCTCAGATAACCATGTCTTCAAAGAAGTTCACTCTTTATTACTAAACTAGTATTACATACTATACCCATTTGTAGAGCATTTAAAGATAAATACCCCATTCAAAAACTTCAAAATAAATCAATACATGACACAAAAGAATAACAATTATTGGAATTGAGTCAATACTTCGTTAACTTCAAAGATAATTATAGAAACAATGTTGAAAATAAATCTTCAACATTCATCTTCATAACCGTTCAAAATTATCTATAAGTTCATAGATACTTAGAAGACAAGTTTTTTATTTACTAAGAAAATATACAAAAACTGAGAGAAATACAAGTTTTGCAAAATGAGGGGTGAATCCTCTGGTACACTCCCAAATCTTCAGTACATACAATGACCCCTTTGGCACTATAGTAAACTCAGTACATACAATGGCCCCTTGGGCAATATCGTAAACTAGTCAGTGGAATGAAAAATTGCAACCCCCACAAAGTATTCAATTATGTCCTTTATCCTTTCTCGCATGCTAATATCCAGCCTTCTTTAGAATAACTACTTTCAAAAATAGAGAGGAAGTTGAGGTGTATTGAAAAACATTAACACCTCAGGTAAGAAGTGTCCCACTCCTCCTAAAAGCTAGAAAATAGAAAATTTGTTCTTATTTATCCTCCAACTATAGTAATAGTCTGCCATCTACCAACTACGAAGCAAATGGCAAATGCTTCTTCCCAACTTGTTTTACCTTTTTTTTTCAATAAAAAAAAACACTTATTGGAGGTACTACCTTATGAATGCACCTTTGTTGCCCCTTTGATCACAATAATTTGGAGGTACCACCTTTCCATAGAGCCAATTTGCAACACGTTCTATGTAGCCATCCACGTGTCCTCCACATCGACAGATGTCATGAATTACGGGAGCAAAAAGAGTATGTGTTTTATTTTACCTTCACGCTCCCGTAACCAAAAACCATTCACAAAACAAGTGCCAACATCATATTGGTTACAATACCCAAAGTTACCCCTTGAAAACCTCTTTAATTGGCCCCATAACCACTTTTGATTGTATGGCTGAGTTTTTACTTTGACGTGGAAAGTAAAAGGTTTTCCAAAGGTTTAATATTGTAATGATGTTTTATTTTGGACCTTTCCATTTTGATAACGTGTAATGGTTATATTTGAGGTATATGACATATTCTTTCTAGCATTAAACTCTATGAATTACGAGGAAATATAGATGAGGGACTTAGGTAATGAGAAGAGAGATATAGATCAAGAAACAAAAACCAAGACCTAGTTTTTCAAGTGATGAACTAGTAGACTAGACAATAGTATGTTTTGATTCAAAGTGAAATTGATGAGGCTTATGATTATGATGCATGATTATGTGGAAAGATAGGATAATAAGTATAAGTATGAGAGGATGATCAAGTCCATGAAAAATTTGATATCCAAGCCAATGAACTAATAAGATAAGAGATTACGAGATAAGAAAGTTATTTGAGATAGAGGGGAGAAGCTAAGAGCATTAGATTGACACATTGCACAATTGCATAAAATTCACTAGGAATTATTTTATAATATCTTTACTTCAAATTCACTTGTCAATGTTCAATTTAAGCAATCACATTTGAAGTTACAACATCTAGCTCTTACTTGAGGATGAAGCTTCCCTATGAGGCATTAAGAGCCATATACATGTGCCTTCTATCCTTTGGGCATGGAGTCATTCTTATTTGCACCAACCTCTCTTTTATGACGACATATAAATGTAAAAGTCTACTCTTGTTAGGACCTTCCAGGATTTTCTCTTTTCTCTTTCAAGGACATGAATTCATTTGATCCACACTTCTCTAAAAATTCGTCACTCTATTCCACTACTATAAAAATCACACAAACATTTCACACACACAAAAAAAACTGAACTATTGCTCAAAATATGAGTTTATTTATGTATATGCCTATATTTACCATTCTTTAAGTCATAAAAATAGAGTATACTAAAAGTACTCATAAATCTAGTGAAGCCAAGTATTTTACAAAACCAATAAGATATACCCCGGTGCTATATTTTTTACCAAAATAAAGAAACGTTGAAATGCTTCCAATGAGAAGCTATTATCTCGATTAGTATGCTTCAGTGATATGGGCATATACACTTTTAGTAGCACAATGTTTCATTTCTAATAACTTGGTCCCTCCAGATATCCACACAATCACATCCTTTTGTTCTTTACATATGGTGAAGAACATCATCTCAAACTACAACATAGATAAGCTGAGAAAACATGGTCCTCTATATTGCATCTATTTTCTCATTTCCATCAAAGTATACTGCCTCACAATGAGGAGTGTTCCTCGTATTAGAAAACAACCATGCAATCCCAATGTATATTTCATTCCGATTTGTAAGATTATTATCATTAAAAGACAATTTTCTCATTAGAACCAATTCTTGCTTTACATTGAGACTATACCATAAATTATTCTAAAATTTGTGCACCTGTTCTTCTTCATCACATATTACATAGCACATAAAAATATTGCATAGTTATCTTCTAATATCCCCAAGGACGAGCCCTGTTGTAATCATGTTTATGAATTGTAAATCATATTTTGTAGGCTGGTGAGCTGAGTATTGATAAGCTGGTAAGGCTTATGAGTTTATTAGGTTGGAGAGCCTAAGTATTAAGGTCAGGAGCCTGTTTTTGTACATGTAATTATGCAGAACGTTAATAAAAATATGAACACCGCTGTGTGCAGACTGACCATGATGAATGAGTGATGGGAGACTAAGCTTCTAGAGAGTGGGTAAGGGAATGGGGGCTAAAAGGTGGAAAGAAAGGCTAAGTGTTGGGCCTAGGGGCTAATATAGGGGGCTTACCTCTAGAAAGGGATAACAATTTATTATTATTATTTCTTTAAAACTAAGGTGGACAATTTTGAGTGTTGTCCTAAGTTCCTGGAGAGGAACGCATGCTAATGGAGCGCATACAGCTTCATGGGCGACATGTGTCGGCCCAGGCACATGTAGTTAAAAGCGTAATT
>JASDQU010815627.1:20838-36589 GCA_032191745.1 Picea mariana
TCCTTCGCCTGAGTTCGCGGGGATCTCGGGTGTCTGAACCATTTTTCCTATGCGTCTGCCTCTGCGTACCTGCGCACAGTGAAGGAAACCCTCACAGGAAGATTGTTCACTATCCATTTCCCATTCTCCATGAATTTTGTTGAGCTTTGGGATCGACCTTTGCATAACCTCACGCATATCTGAAAACAGAAAACCGTGAAGCCAACCTGTGTTGTTTTATTGTGAAGACGAAACATACTAGATATGGCATGAACCGTGTTGTGTCTTAGTGTGGTCTGTTGTCGTTTTTGGATGTCCATACCCAAATTCCTGTTGTTGCTGTCACCCGTGAGTTAACCGAATTGTTATTGTTGTTGTTGTTATCCTCACCTTGCGGGAATTGAAGTGGACGCTGGTGGAAGAGTCAGGTGGTTAGGCCTGTGGTTGAAGAGGCAGGCTGTCAGGCCTGTGAGCAGCTCTTCTAGGTGAAGGGTCTGTTGGGAAGTGGTTTTCTCCCAGAGAGAGTCCAACATCAGCTACAAAGCTCTAAGACTTTCTGATTCGGCTTGTTTCCGAGGCTCAGAGAGGGAGGTGAAGCACTGATGGACTGTGCTTGTGAAGGTGTATACTCCTGGGTGGAACAGATATGTGGGGAATGAGAGTCCATGAGTAGTGGGTGTAAGAAGGCATACTGGGAAGAATCCTTCCGGTTATTTTGTGCAGTTTCCCTGTAACCTCAGCCTAGTTTAGGATTCCCTTACCTTGGGTGGAGCTTGGTCCCAGCTTGGGGGTGACCCACTGCTGAGAGTGATGAGCAGCGTGGTCTAAGGCTGGAAGGTTTGTGGAAGGTCTGCACGTGGTTGGTGGAATTACGCCAGTAATAAAAGATAAGTGTTAATTTTATACTTAATTTATATGTCTGTGATTCTAGCAATATTATCATGTATTCCGCTATAATCATGAATTACTGTTAATCCCATTAAATCTGCATGTTAGTCTTAATTCTGTGATTACTCTGTTTGGTTTAGTTAAATGTGTGTAATATGACTTAATTCATGTTATATATATAAGTATGAGAATGTTGCTTCCGCACAATAGCGTTTGCCCGGTAGTGGGGTTGACGGCTGGGGATGTTACATTTCTTATAGTCATCAAGAACTACCACGTCATCTTCAATGAGAATTCCAGAGTTCAAATATTTTTCATTCAATTTTTGTAGACATTCCTTTGCCCCCTTCACGTTCAAGCATTTTAGTATTTTCATCAACAATGTGGCAACAAAAAGTCTAAAGATTTGAAAAAATTCCAGCAACCTTTTTTTCTTTATTATTCATAATAGGAGAAACTTCTTCATTAGGTTGTTGAGAATGCTCTTGGTCATTTTCATTAATGATCTCACAGAGCTCTAAATTCAAATGCAAATCAGAAAGTAAAGAGGCAACATAACCACCATCAGAATCATCATTTATATTTACCATATCTGATGAAGTCCTATGGCATGTTATAGTGAATAAGACTTCACCTTTTGAACTTAACAACTCGTAATCTTCTTCATACTCATCATGCATCATCTTACAAATGGACAATTCAGATAATGCAATTTTAGAAATAAACTCATTTCATTATGTTCATTATTTATATAGGAATTAGAAGTGCTCATTGACTGAAAATTTTGGTCTGGAACCAATGCCTCAATATATTTCATATCTTGTTATACATACTCCTTTTCACATTCTTCATAAAATCCATTTTTAAATTTGTAATCACGAGGAACATACCAAGATAACTTCGTACTCCAAAATATGTCATTACATACCAATTTTTGTGTAACTTTAGTTGTAAATTCAATGGGCATTTGAAACTCTTCACTCTTTCCTCAGACAACCATATGACCGATCATATATCATGTAGCTTCAAAGGGTATCTAAGACTCTTGAAAATTTCTTTGGAGAGTATCCTCCTCATAATAATATGGGATATCAATTTTCTCATTTGATTGTTGATTTATGTTTTTTGGAGCATTAAATATTCCTTCACCTTCTTGAAATTATTCCTTTATATTCTTATAAATTCTCTCCCAAAACATATCTTCTTGACACTCGGTAGCTAGGTTTTTTTCATCATTGCTACTATAATTATTTTGTGCTTCAAAATCCATTTTGCATCAACCTTCTAATAAAACCTCATCTAGATAAAACCTCCTACAATATGTATTAAACATGGAATGAAAATATCCTAAGGACAAAATATTTGTAGTAGCAGATCTCTAAACCATCTTCTTGCATCTCCTTTGAGAGACATCATAAACATCTTTGTGGAAAACCCCAAGCTAGTGAATGTGATAGTGGAAATCCTTTAAATGCTATCCAAGGTTATCTTCATCCACTCCTTGAAACTTAGGAAGGAATTTTAAGCATTTTTCAACATCTAGCATAGGATTTGGAAAGCCGTGTACAACATAGAAGTTAAATGGATCATAACTTACAAATTGTCAATTTTTATGCAACTAATTGCAGGTCTAAAAATTACTTCAAGTGACCCAAACAGTAAACCCTAGAGGTGTTATCATTGAATAATTTTACACTAAAATTATGATAGAAAATTACAACAGCAGAAACATAAAAATCAGAGAGAAATTATCCATACACTTGAGACACAAAATTTATGTTTTGTAAACTGTCAAATTTAGAATTTCCCAAGGAAAAAATCAACCCTCCTAGCAATAAAAAAAATACCAAATATAAGGACAAAACCCGTCCTCTCAAAACCACAAAATATCAGTAAAATACCTGGGAAATTACTAACTCACAAATCTGTTGCAGACCACCTATACAACCTACTGATGTCAGCCTGCTAAACTTCCCATAAACTCACACGTGCGAAATTATTTCTCCTTCCTCACACGTGCAGACTTGTACGAACTATCACACGTGAGAACTGTATGTCCTATTCACACATGCGACCTATTTTAACCTCACACGTGCAACATGGTTGTACCTTTCTCCTCACACATGTGGTTTTTTCTCTCTCCTCTCTCACACGTGTGGACTCACATGTGTGGCCTTCATTGGCTGAAAAAACATAAACAAAATGTCCAAGAAACCCTAGGCCATATTTGCCAAAGTTGTAGAATTACCCTTGTTGAAGTTTCCAAGCTCCTAGCACAAGTCCCCACTCACTTATGCTAACGTCATAATGGCACATTGAGATTGTCACAATCTTTGCTATCCTTTTATAAGAGTCTAATGTGAGTTTAGAAGCCCTTAGCTTACTCCAAGGAGCCCTCCACTAAACTCAACATTAAATTAGGTTTATTTATTCCTCCTTGTGGGTGTGCCAACCCAATAGAATCCCCCAAAGCCCATCAACAAGCCCATGAAACCCCAAGCTTCACTTCAAGGGGGTTTTCACCAAACGAAAAGTCTAATGTGGTTCCAAATGAATATTCCCACATGCTCGACACCAAGGCCACTAGTGGAAATACCTTTTGAAGCTACAAAGAGCATCAACACTCCCTGTTAGTGAGGGATGTATTCCATCCTCCATCATATGGATGTATCATGTCTCTCATTCTGGAAGTAGATCTGTCGTTTGCACTGGATCTGCTACCACAATTGCACTCCAATCCTCCTGATTGGTTGATCCCTCTATCATTGAAACAAAACCTATTGTATGACATGGTCCCTATTGGGAAGACACAAGTCTCCTAGAAGCCTCCCTCTTTTAAGCCTCATGTCTCGCTTCCTCAACCCATGACACCGTCCTATCAGTCTTGGAATCTCTCCCATCTGAATTGGAAGGTTGACTCCCTCTGAATGGTTGAATCTCCCTCTAATCCCACTGACTCCCTTTGAGGTTGGGCTCCCTTTGAATCTATTGAATCCCTCTGAATTTGGGCTCCCTCTGAGTCTATACAACCTCCAGAGATACCTACTCCCTAACCTATGTCACTCTGCTACTATTGGCCATAACTCTCATAGGCTGGCCCTTCATCCTATACAGGTTTCTCTCCCTAACTCCAAGAACCATTGTTGATATGAAGCGAGATCCTCTGAGAAAAAATAACACATGTCCATATCGAAACAAACATGGTATCCCTTCTTCTCAATCCCCAAGACTAAGAGCACACTCCTCCTGAGTTTTTGCACCCATATCACATTTGTCACCCTCAACACATCTCTTGACTCCAACTGGAATCGTACTATCCTATTTCCCTGCATCGCATGCCTGGTCCCCATACCAAGATCCACTCACATATATGAGTCAGTCTCTATTAGGCTCTCAAATAAATCTCATGCTCTTGTCATATGACATGAGGCTCCACTATCCACCAACCAAGTCCCATCACCAGAGATTGTACCTGAAAGGGAAGAAATCGATAAGAGCTCTCTTTGAAGCCTATCTACAACCTCATCAACCTCTGCATTTGATGCCTATTGCTTCCTTCCCCCTCTCCTTCCCTATGGATACTATGAAGCATAATGACCATACTCATGACAAGCAAACCATTTTACCTTTATAAGTTCCTTCTTCCTCCTCGGTTCTAGAGATACCTCTCTCTCTAGAGAACCACCTCTTCTACCCTTCCTAGCATGAGCAACCATTGTTCTCATCATTGCTTCCTTTCTTCTTTTCATTCATGGACTCTAACCGAGCCTCCTCCTAGGTGCAATTGGTCCACAGTCTGTCAAAATATGGCAACTTCTCTCGTGCACATATCCCCTGCACAAATGGTTCCCAAGACCTCAAAAGTCCACTCAATGCCACATTCACCAACTCATCATCATCAACTATCTCACCAATAGTTGTAAGTTGATCACGAATATGAGTGATCCTCATGAGTTAGCTAACAACCATGTTTGAATTGGACATCTCGACATCTTGGAGTTGGTTCTTCAAAATCGATTTCCATCTTGCAGTCCCACTTTGGTACAAACCCACCAAAGAATCATACATCTCTTTAGATGTCTTCTTCTCAGATATATGGGGAATTAGACGATCCTTTATAGATTCCAACAATACTTGCTTGGCCTTCACTTCTTTCTTGTTATGAGATGCCAATTCCCATGGATTAGTGGGACTTGAAACCACACCCTCAACATACTCTTTGAGGTCATTCTCCCCCAAGAGAAGGAGAATCCTTTGCTTGCAAACCAGGAAATGTGTTGCCCCTTCCAACCCGTCCTCAATATTCAAAGTGTTCACCATTGTGACTTGCCCAGAACAAGAAGACCATTGTGTCCAACCAATCTATAGCTGCTTCTGTCTCAAGAAGACCCTTCTCTCTCTTCAAAGCCTCAACTATGATACCATGTCAAATTTTATGCAACTAATTTTAGATTTGAAAATTACTTCCAAGTGACTCAAATAATAAACCCTAGAGCTGTTATCATTGAATAATTTTACACTAAAATTATGACAAAAATTTACAGCAGCGGAAACATAAAGATCATAGAGAAATTATCCATGCACATGAGACACAAAAATTTTGTTCTGTAAACTATCAAATTCAGAATTTCCTGAGCGAAAAATTATCCCTCCCAACAATAAAAAAAACACCAAATCTGATGACAAAACCATTCCTCTCAAAACCATAAAATATCAGCAAAATACTTGGGAAAATTCCCAACTCACAAATCTGCGGTAGGCCTCTTGTATGTCCTGTTGACGTCAGCCTATACGAACCTGCTAAAATTCCCATAAATTTGCACGTGCAGACCTGTTTCTCCTTCCTCACATGTGAAGACATGTACAGACTGTCACACATGGGAACTGTATGACTTGTTCATACGTCCGACCTATTTTACCCTCACACGTGCGGATGTACGTCTTGCTCACACGTGCAACCTGGTTGTACCTTTCTCCTCACACGTGTGACTGCTTCTCTCTCCTCTCTCATATGTGTGGCCTTCATTGGATAAAAAAAGAAATAGAATGTCCAAGAAACCCTAGGCCGGATTTTCCAAAGTTGGAGAATTACCCTTGTTGAAACTTCAAATATCCTAGCACAAGTGTTCACTCACTTATGCTAACTCCATAATGACACAATGAGATTGTCACAATCTCTCCTCTCCTTTTATATGAGTCTAATGTGAGTTTAATATCCCTTAGCTTACTCTAAGGCACCCTCCACTAAAATCAACATTAAATTAGAATTATTTATTCCTCCTTGTGGGTGTGCCACCCCAACACAAGCTCCCAAAACCCATCAAAAATCCCATGAAGTCCCAAGCTTCATTTCAAGGGGGTTTTCACCAAACGAAAAGTCCAATGTGTTGGATTACTGAGAGGGGGGTGAATTAGTAATAGAGTTTTTTAATCCTTTATGACCACAATATATAAGTGTTTTATATCTTTATGATCAATATATCATTATCATTTAACATGTGTAGAGTAAATAAACCATGAACAATGAACAATCATACACATACACAGTGCATTAGTATTTTTACATGGAAACCCAATGTGGGAAAAAACCACATAATGTTTTTTCTTATATGTCTTTAAGAATTACTTTCATTGGAAACACCAACTTCCTTTGTTCTCTAGCTACATCCGGAAGGAGGCTCCAACCCCTATATTTTCAGGCTACAACATGAGGGAAGATCCAACTCCCCAATTCTTTGGCTACAACCAAAAGAAGGCTACAACCTCCTATGTTCTCCGGCTACAACCAAACGGTGGCCACAACCACCTATCCTTGCCCTGTCCCGCCGCCCTAAAATATAAGTGTCAAAAGATGAAAACATTTCCACACTGTCATTGTAAGATATACCACTATAAACATGTACCAACCTGTACCAACAACCTGTAACCAGCCTGTGCCAATGAGTTGTAACCAACCTGTACCTGTACTCAGCTTGTACCAACAAAAACCAATAGGTACGTGACCTGTCTGTGCTGTAGCATGTCTATGCTGCAACATGCATATGTACGCGACCTGTCTATACTGCAACTACGTACACCTTCAGAAAGATAGGGTTTTCACATTTTCTGAAACTTCAAACACTTTTCTATCTCTATCACATAAACCTGCAACTTGTCACTGTGTCTTATCTGTAGTTGTTCCCTGTGCATACATCATCTTACATATCCCTTAACCAAGTGCATCTATATCTCTCTAGTCATGTGCCATACATGTGTGTTCAATCATGAAAAAGTGTAATAACCCTCACATGGACTAGACATCAAACCCTCACTGATATGCAGCCTCACACTGCACCAACAACTTCACAACCACTTCACAACTACAAGCTCTCAACCATGTATCAAAAAAAACCCTTAACCATATGCAAAGAAATACAAGATGTTCTTTAACACTAACAAGATGTAACAATGATACATATCAAATATACCAGCGTTGTATTTCTGTAGATCTGGCTTATACAGTAAGTGCCATACAACCAATAACCTCTCTAGGGAAAATCCTCAAACCGCCATAACCATATCTCATGTAGACAACAATATCCAACTACACATAGAAATAAGACATACCTTTTGAATATGTAGATAGATCTATTGTACCTAATCACTGTAGACCTTCCTGGGAGCTTTCTTTCAAACTCTAGAGACCTGGCATCTTTATCTCCTCAATTTTTCATGGATTTTCCCAACTGTACGTGATTGTTCCTTCTTTAGCATGCATATGTATGCGCTCTGTTCTCCTTCAGTATGTGTATGTACGCACTCTACTCGACTGTAGCCCGTGTACACCTAAAAAACTAGGGTTTTTTCAATATTTCAGGCAACTCCAAAACTTTTGTCATCAACCCTTCATGCTACCTCATACTTGTGCAACTTCAGATGTATCAATGAGTACCTACAATAAACCTTACACAATAATAGATATTCAATGTGTTCAATAGGTGCTAATAGGAGAGCCTTTCTCTCTTATTTATACTCCCATGTAGCTTCCTCAAGGGGTTACCTTCTAACCAATTTAACCCAATTTTAGGGCTAACCCACTTCTAACCACTTGTCGACTTATAACCACTTTATCCAAAAATAGTAAACTCTCCACTTCTAGTTGCAACTATTTTTTTTTTTAATTATTTTCTTATTGCAACAACTTAACCCATGATTAACTCCTAGTTTCACCCACTTGACTAGTGAACTTCTTCTAGGAGCTTCTAGAATAATTTGACTTTTTTGACCTTCTAGATAACTCATGAGGGTTCTCCAACTTCGCAAGGCCATAACTCTATAACCATGAGAAGTTATGTGATGTTCCACATATCATCAGAAATGGCATGACATGTATTATCCATATAGAATAGTCTTACCTGCAAATATTATAATCTTCATACCATTATACATCAGACAAGATTAATTCCCTTAACCATATTGTTGGAGCTACAGAAGTTGCTACCAAAGTCCCTTAACCATACTATTGGAGCTACGAAATTTGATACCAGACTTGCTTTAAGGGTTTACATCAATGAAAACCAACCCAATTAATCAACACAATGTGGTGCCAATGAAGATTCCCACATGCCCGACACCAAGGCCACTAGCAGGAATACCTCCCGGAGCTACAAGAAACATCAACACAAATAGCCATGAATTCACCATAAAATATGCAGTGGAGTTGCCAGGTGAATTTTTTCTTCTTGAGATATTCTTGAAAAGAATCCAACAACTTATCATTCTTCTCTTGCTCACCGCGAGGAATCAGAACCTTGTCAATGCCATTTCCCAGGGAAATAAACCTTTCAATTTCATTCCCTGTCAATGGCACCAAAATGGATGTTGTTCCTTAGGTTATTCCCATATATGGAGTAGTTCCAAGGAGCCCTATGGAGTCTTTTAGAAGATCTCCCCATTTTAGGCCTCAATATGGCTCTTGGTCTAGAGGGGGTAACCCTGTAATATCTTCAACTACTCATTGTTTAATGTCACTTCAATAGTATAACTCTCATGTAAATTTCAATGCCATATTTTACTGATTGTTGGTAATATGACGTTGGAAGAGTTGTGAAAACTAGAGAATGTATCCTTGTTCTAAATATTCAAACTAGGTCCTTTCCATTATAAACTATTATCCCATATTCCATAAATAGTAAGTTGGTAAATGGAAGACTGGGGAGAGGTTTAAAGATGAAATATTTCTCAAATACCAATAAGAATGGCATGGGAATCCTTGACACTCAAGGAATACATTGAAATATGAGACATGCTAACGAGGGTGACAGTCATTAACTTTTACTAATATGATAGAAAATGTATGAACAATATTCAAATGAATTCAATAATATGTAAGAAAACATATTAGAAATATTCAAATGAATCTTATAGTTCAACAATAACTATAAAGCTTAGATAACTATGTCTTCAAAAAAGGACACTATTTATTACTAAATAAGAAGTATTACATACTATACCCATTTGCAAAACATTTAAAGATAAATATCCCACTTAGAAACTTCAAAATAAATCAACATTGAATATAGAAGAATAGAAAGTATTGGAAATCAATCACTACTTCGTATTAACTTCAAAGATAATTACAGAAACAATGCTAAGAATAAATCTTCAAAATTCATGTTCATCACTATTCAGATTTATTTATAAGTTCATAGATACTTAGAAGAATTTTATTTATTTATTAAAATAATATAAAAAATTGAAAGAAATGCAAGTTCTATAAAATGAAAGATAAATCTTTTGGTACACTGAGAGAAATGAAAGTTCTATAAAATGAAAGATAAATCTTTTGGTACACTCCAAGCTCTTCAGTGCATTGGGCACTATAGAAAACTAGCCTATATTCAAACATTGAAGTTTAGAATAAATGCATTGAAATTTATTCAAGCATTGATTACATTGATGGATGAAAATCCTTTTGAAGAAAAGGGAAGGTGATTCTTCGCAACTTGTTTTACATTATGAATGCACCTTTAATGCCCATTTGATCACAATAATTTGGAGTTATTTCCCTTCGATACCTTTAGGATGTTTTCAGCTTTATTTTCACCTCCAATAATAAATAAATTATAATCCATTAATATCATGATTGACTACGTGGTAAGATGCTCCAATTAATATCATGATTGACTACGTGGTAAGATGCTCCTTTTCTAAACTCTTCTGGGCTAGTTTTCTTAAAAACCCAAAGTTACCTCATGAAAACCACTTTAATTGGTCCCATAACCACTTTTGGTTGTACAGATGGAATATTTTTTTTGACGTGGAAAGTAAAAAGTTTTCCAAAGGTTTAATATTGTAATAATGATTTTGGTTTTAAAATAAAAAAATATAAGCCATTACTTTTTTTCCATGAAAATTTTTTTCGCCATATTATATAGAGTATAAGATCGTTTACAATACTGGTCAAATCTCCAATAATTAGGATGGGTGCAATGTAATAGTGGCCTGCGCACCAAAAATACAGAGACAATAGATCTAATACAACAGCCTAGGAAACAGTTCTGTTACATATCAAGTCAATGGTCGCAGCTAACAGGAGCAGAAACGAAAGGTACAGCCTGTGCAAAGCAGCAATAGCGATTGATACCAATCCCAGGTATTCATTCTGAAGTTTCTCAGTCGAAACCATCAACACAGCGATGAACACCAGTCGCTCAAAAGATTTTTAGCATGGTGACAGGAGTCTCAGCCCCTCTATCACTATGACAGATCAAGAGTATGCCAGCCTCTGTAGTTAGCGATCTCTTTGAGAGGGAGTCAGCCACACAGTTGAAAGCCCTGGGGATGTGCTGAAAACTGATATTTGAGAAACCTTTGGAGAGCTTCAGAGTCTTGTGTTTCCAGCAGTCGATGTGAACAGCATGGAGCTTGGCCTTTTGGGTAATCCAGTCAATAATGACTCGAGAGTCACCACAAATGAGCAAATGATCAATCCGCCACATGGAGGCAAGCCAGAGGGAAGTCCAAAGACCCAAGAGTTCCGCTTTTGTGTTTGATCCCGGACCACAGTTAAAGAACCACTTGGTAATTCTATTTGGATGCGCTTTAAAAAATCCACCAGCTCCACAACAACTGCCAGTTATGAGGGCCGCTCTGTCGAAACATGCCAGGGTGTGCCCAGCAGGCAAATTAAGATCAATAGCTTTGAGGATCGGGGGCCTAAAGGATGAAGGCTGCCAGTTGAAGGAGACCAGGATTCTGTGCAGGACAGCCAGTGGAGATGGGGTGCGATCCTCAAAGAGTGCTTTATTACGTTCGATCCAGAGATGCCAACTAACAAGGACAACCAAATCATTCGGCGAAGATTTATTCAAAAGCCACGAATTGAAGCAGTCAGAGAGAGTTTCTCCTTTCCAGGAGATTGGAAGCTTGAAAAAATTTAGAGTTCTGTTTCAAACTTCCGTTGAGAACTCACAGTGAATTAAAATGTGGGGGACGTCTTCCTGTGCATGGCGGCAGAGTGAGAAAAATCCGGGACCCTCCCAGCCCCTCCGGCGTAGCGCATCCCATGTGAGGATCTTACCTTTCCCAGCCAGCCACATGAACAATTTTAATTTAAGAGGCAGCTTCCAATTCCAGAGTTGAAAGGTCCAAGAAAAATCAGACGCAAGGTTCAGTTGTTTTTCCAGTGCTAAGTAAAGATTTTTAACGGAGATGATGCCAGAAGCATCCCCTCCAGCCCACAACAGGACATCTGGCTTCGCTAAAATGGAAATACCAGCACTGTTCAGCGCTCCAATATAACTGCCCCATTCAATTGCCTCCCCACCGCTAAGAGACAGTTCGGTACTCCCCTTCCATTTAGCTGAGAGAAAAGGAAAACCACATGGAATACCAACCTGTGCAAGATGTAAAATATTGGAGGAAGCGAGGTTTGAACACACGGCATGGGAGAGAATCGAGCGACCTTCCATACCTATAATTTTATCCCTTCCGATCTTTATCTTTGTACATGAGCCCGGCTTCCATCGGAGCCAGTGGAGAATGACAGGGGCTGCTGCAACCAGGGCCTTCCAGAACGACGACGCCCTCTTTTGCTGTAAAATTGGCAATCGAATCCAATCACAGAGACTCAAAGAGCCAATATACTTTTCAATAACAATTCGATGCCAGATACTATCAGTAGTAACCGCTCTCCAAAGGGAGCTAGCAAGGAGGGCTGTATTGAAAGAAAAAATGCTTTTTAGACCCCATCCACCTGCCTTTTTTGGCTTTGTCAAAGTATCCCACCTGCATAGATGCATGCTGTGTTTTCGATAATGGTCTTGGAAAAAAGCCATTACTTACCAAATACACATTGGAAAGGCATTTCGATAATGTTTAATGGTTATATTTGAGGTGTATGGCATACGGGTCTTAGCATGAAACTTGATGAATTCATAGGAGATGGGACTTAGGTTAGGTAATGAGAAGAAATATATAGATTAAGAAACAACAGTAGACCAAACGATGAACTAGTAAATTAGACAATAGTATGTTTTGATCCAAAGGAAAATTGATGAGGCTTATGATTATTATGCATGATGATGGGGCAAGTTATGATAATAGACTCGTTATGATAATAGACTCTATCGAAATTTTGATATCTAAATCAATGAAATAAGAAGATATGACCTGATACACAAGTATTTTGAAATATATGAGAGAAGCTAAGAGCTCTAGATTGACACATTGCATAATTGTATAAAATTCATCACGCGTTATTTTATAATGTATTTACTTCAAATTTGTTTGTCAATGCGCAATTTAAGCAAGCACATTTGAAGTTACAACATATAACTCTTACTTGGAGATGACACTTCCTTTTGAGGCATCAAGAACCATAGACATGTGCCTTCTTTCCTTTGGGCATGGATCCATTCTTCTTTGCACCAACCCCTCTTTTATGGTGACATCTAAATGTAAAAGACTGTTCTTGTTAAGACCTTGAATTTTCTCTTTTCTCTTTCAAGGACATGAATTCATTCAATTCACATTTCTTTAAAAATCAGTCAGTCTGTTCCACTACTATAAAAATCACACAAAAGTTTTGCTAAAAAAAATTGAACTAGTGCTCAAAAGATGAGTTCATTTATGTATAGGCTTGTATCTACCCTACTTTGAGCCATCAAAACATAGTACACTAAAAGTAGTCATAAAACCAGTGAATCCAAGTAAGTATTTTACAAAAACTATAAGATATACCCCAGTTCTAGATTCTTTACAAGAATAAAGAAACGTTGAAATACTACCAATGAGAAGTTATTGTCTCAATTAATATGTTTTGGAGATATGGGCATATACTCTTCTGGTGGCACATTGTTACATTTCTAATAACTTTGTCCAACTAGATCTACACACGATCATATCCTTATGTGCTTGACATATGGTGAAGAACATCATCTAAAACTGCAACATAGATGAGTTGAGAAAACATGGTCATCTATGTTGCATCTATTTTCTCATTTCCATCAAAGCATATTGCCTCACAATGAGGATGGTTCCTCATATTAGAAAACAACCTTGTAATCCTAGTTTATATTTCAACGTGATTTGCAAGCTTGTTATAAAAAAATACAATTTTTTCATTAGAACCAATTATTGCTTTCCATTGAGATTGTACCACAAATTATTCTACAATTTGTGCACTTGTTCTTCATCATCACATCTTACATAGTTGTTTAGAGGAGGAGCATAAGAAAAAGATTGCATAATTATTTTATCTTCAATAAGAACTACCACTTCACCTTCAACAATAATTCTAGAGTCTAAATATTTTTCATTCAATATTTTTGTAGACATTCCTCTGCCCCCTTCATGTTCATGCATTTAAGTATTGTCATCAACAATGTGGCAACAAAAAGTCTAAATATTTGAAAAAATTTGAGTTACCTTTTGTATCTTTATCATTCATAATAGGGGGGACTTCTTCAATAGGCTGTTGAGAATGCTCTTGCTGATTTTCATTCATGCTCTCACGGAGCTCTAAATTCAAATGCAAATAAAAAAGTAAAGAGGCATCATGACCACCATCAAAATCAGCATTTACATTTACCATATTCGATGAAGTGCTATGGCATGTTGTAGTGAATAAGACTTCAACTTTTGAACTTAACAACTCATAATTTTCTTCATACTCATCATGCCTCGACTTATAGATGAACAATTCAGATAATGTAATTTTAGAAATTGACTCATTTTCATTATGCTCATTATTAATATAGGAATCATAAATGCCCATTGATTGAAAATTTTGGTTTGGAACCAATCCTTCATTAGATTTCATAACTTCTTACACATACTCCTCTTCACAATCTTCATAAAATCCATTTTTAAATTTGTAATCATGAGGAAAATACCAAGATAAGTTATTACAGCAAAATATGGCATTACATACCAATTTTTGTGTAACTTTAGCTGTAAATTCAGAGGGCATTTGAAACTCTTAACTTTTTCCTCGGACAACCAAATCTCCAAGTATATATCTTGTAGCTTCAAAGGGTAGATGAGACTCTTGAAAATTTCTTTGGAGAGTAACCTTCTCATAATAATATGGGATATCAATTTTGTCATTTGATTGTTGATCTATTTTTTCTAGAGCATAAAACATCCCTTCACCTTCTTGAAATTCTTCTTTTGTGTCCTCAAAAATCCTCTCATAAATTGTATCTTCTTGACACTCAGTAGCTAGGTTCATCGCTACTATAATGATTTTGTTCTTCAAAATCCATTGTCAAGCAACCTTCCAATAAAACCTCCTACAATATGTATTAAATGTGGAATGAAAATCTCCTAAGGAAAAAATACTTGACGTAGGAAGATCTCTATACCATCTTCTTGCATCTCCTTTGAGAGACATCATAAACATCTTCATTAATACATATTCATGGAAAACCCTAAGCTGGTGAATGCAGGAGTGAGAATTCTTCAAATGATATCTAGGGTTATCTTCCCCCTCCTTGAATCTTAGTAAGGCATTTTAAGCATTTTTTAGCATCTGGAATAAGATTTGGAAATCCATGTACTACAGAAAAATTAAATGGATCATACCTTGCAGATACCCATGAATTCGCCATAAAAAATGTAGTGGAGTTTCCAGGTGAAAATTTTCTTCTTGAGATATTCTTGAAAACAATCCAACAACTTATCGTTCTTCTCTTGTTCACCACCATGAATAAGAACCTTGTCAATGTCATTTCCCATGGAAAGAAACCTTTCGATTCCATTCCCTATCAATGACACCAAAATGAATGTTGTTCCTTAGGATATTCCCAGATAGAGCGCATTGCTGAGGGACTCTATGGAGGCTTTGAGAAGAACTTCCTGCTTTAGGCCTCAAGATGGCTCTTGTCCCAGAGGGGGTAACCCTCTAATATATTCAACTACTCATTGTTCAATGTCACTTCAATAATAGAACTCTCATGTAAATTTCAATTCCATATTTTAGTGATTGTTGGTAATATGATGTTGGAGGAGCTGTGAAAACTAGAGACATTAGCCCTATTCCAAATCTTCAGACTAGGGCCTTTCCATTAGGCACTATTATCTCATATTGCATAAATAATAATGATGCAGGAGCATCGCCAACAACAAGCGAGCGTGGGGCAAGCGCCAACGCATTTTGGCACATGATGAATTGTTTGAAAGTTTTGAAGTTTGATACACCAAATGTAAATGAAACAATTAAGAAAAGGCGTACTTGTAGATTGTAATCAGACCTTGAGCGTCCCGCTCTCATCTGAAGGACTAAGAGGCATTTATGCTAGTAAATGTAAGTAGGTAGCTTTGAATTATTAGATTAGACAATTTTAGGAGCCGGAGGGAAAACGGATATAGACACCCTCACTTGTATCATTGTAACATTAAC
>JASDQU010815628.1:0-23210 GCA_032191745.1 Picea mariana
CCTTCTCTCACGGTCTCCTCTCTCAGAATACAATACTCACCAACCTACATAGCCACAATACATTTCCCTCATAAAAGAGGGTTGCTTTCTAGGGAAAAAAACTGTAACATAATCTCTATCATTACATCTGCGACCTTATAATGAACGGTCCAGATTTACAATGAAATTACAATATACTTTTACAAGGAAATTTTTTCTTCGGGGGATTCACCCCCGAACCCCCGCTTTCCTCCAGACCCCCCAGCCGGGGGGACAGCCCCCCCGAACCCCGCAGAGGGGGTAGCCCCCCTCTGCACTCCCTTTTGTGGAAGAGTGTACATACTTCTGGGGTGTAAATACTTCATGGGGTATAAACATGGCTGAAAGTAAAAGACCTCTAAATCAGGGAGATAATCAAGCTCCAACACCAACAATCTCCCACTTGGAGAATGATCTCAACAACTCCACCGTTGTTGTATATGCTGGACTCTGAACCTTCTTGGACCTGGCAAATTTCTCATATTCATCTTCATTCTTGAAGATCAACTGAAAATGAGCAGGAACTCAGTTTCTCCCTAGTTAGTCCCTTTGTTAACATGTCTACAGGATTTTGGCTAGTGTGTATCTTTTCCAGCTTCAATTGTCCATCTTCCAAGGCCGATCATATGAAGTGGTACCTCAACTGTATATGCTTAGTCTTCGAATGGAATGCTAAGTTCTTTGCAAGGTGAATGGCACTCTGACTGTCACAGTACAAGCTGCTATTCTCCTGCTTCTTTCCCAATTCCTCCATAAACCTTTGTAACCAAATCATCTCTTTACTAGCCTTTGTAGTAGCAACATACTCTACCTCTGTTGTTGAAAGTGCAACAACCTTTTGCAGTTTCAAAATCCAACTTATTGTTGTTCCACCTATGGTAAAAACATACCCTGTGGTGCTCCTCCTACTATCTTTATTACCCGCCATATCTGAATCAACATATCCCTATATAAAAGTGTTTGAACCTCCAAAAAATAATGCATGTGTAGTAGTACCTCTCAAATACCTGAGAATCCACTTTACTACCTCCCAATGTTCTTTACCAGGATTGTTCATATACCTACTCACAACTCCCACTGCATGTGCAATATCTGGTCTTGTGCAAACCATTGCATACATCAAGCTGCCAACTGTTGATGAATATGGGACCCTGGACATGTATTATTTCTCCTCCTATGTCTTGGGACACATTTCCTTAGCTAATTTTAAATGGCTAGCCAAAGGTGTACTAACTGGTTTTGCATTCTGCATTCTAAACCTCTCCAACACCTTCTCTTTGTACTCACCCTGAGACAATGTCAGTTTGCGATTTTTCCCGTCTCTTGTTATTCTCATACCAATGATTTTCTTTGTAGCACCCAAATCCTTCATCGCAAATGAATTGGCTAATTTCTTCTTGAGAACATTTATATCCTACATATTAGACCCTACAACAAGCATGTCATCTACATACAATAGCAAGATAATATAGCTGCCATTTTCTAGCCTTTTAACATAAACACAGTGATCAGAATGACATCTATTATAACCATGTTCTGTCGTAAACCTGTCAAACTTCAGATACCACTGCCTTGGAGCTTGCTTTAGGCAATATAATCTCTTCTTCAACCTGCATACCAAATTCTCCTTCCCTTTGACCTCATACCCTTGTGGTTGTTGCATATAAATCTCTTTCTCCAAATCCCCGTGGAGAAAAGTCGTTTTTACATCTAACTGTTCAAGATGCAAATCTTCTACTGCCACAAGACTTAAAATAGTCCTAATTGAAGTCATTTTAACAATAGGAGAAAATATTTCATCAAAATCTATACCTTTCTTTTGTGCAAACCCCTTTACAAAAAGTCTAGCCTTGTACCGCTTTTCTCCTCCATCTTCTTCCTTCAACTTGTAAACCCATTTATTCTGCAATGCTCTCTTTCCTATAGGCAACTGAACCAAGTCCCAAGTCTCGTTATTTTCCAAGGAATCCATTTCCTCTTTCATGCCTTGCTCCCACTTCTTTTTGGTGTCTACCTGCATTGCCTCTTCATAACATTCTGGTTCACCAGAATCAGTCAACAATAAATAATATAATGAAGGAGAGGATCGTTCAGGGGGTATACTTAACTTGGTAGATATTCTAACAACACTTGCAGGTGTTTGAGGTACCTACTACTCCTATTGTTGTACATTTTGATTTTTAGGTTCCTTTGGAATTTTTTTTTCAGTGATCTCATCAAGCACTGTGTATTCTTGTTTTCTTGTTTCCTGTTTCGGTCCCTGCAACTGATCTTTGTACATGACCTTTTCATTGAATATGACATCTCTACTCCTAATGATTTTTTTATTTTCATAATCCATTAAGAGATAACCAAAATCATTAACACCATATCCAATAAAGGTACACTTCTTGGATTTTGCCTCAAGCTTTGTTCTATTTTCTTTATCAATATGGACAAATGCTTCACAACCGAAAGTTTTCAAAAGAGAATAGTTTGCCTTTTTTCCTGTCCATTCCTCCTCTGGAATTATACCATCCAAAGAGCTTGAAGGTCCTTTATTTATTAAGTAAATAGCAGTATCTACAACATCTTCCCAAAACTGTAAGGGAAAACCAGCATGCACTCTCATACTCCTTGCACACTCCATGATTGTCCTGTTCATCCTTTCTGACACACCATTTTCTTGTGGTGTTCGTGGAACTGTCTTCTCTCTACGAATCCCATGGTATGAAAAATAATCATCAAACTCCTTGCTGCATTATTCACCTCCATTATCTGATCTGAGACACTTCAAACGTTTTCATGTCTCATTCTCAACTAAATCTTTCCATTTCTTAAAAGTATCAAAAGCTTTGGATTTTTGTCGAATGCAATAAACCCAAGTTTTTCTAGTTGCATCATCAATAAAAGTAACATAATAATGAGAGCCACCAAGAGATGATACCTAAGCTGGTCCCCATACATCTGTATGCACAAGCTCTAACCTTTCATTCTTCTTTTCCTTTCCGACTCTAAGAAATCTGACTCTCTTTTGTTTTCCATAAACATAATGCTCACAGAAGTCCAAATCAATTTGTTTAAGATCTAGCAACAAATTTCTTTTGTGAAGTATCTACATACCCTTCTCACTCATGTTTCCTAGCCTATGATTCCATAGTGTTGTATCCACTCCTGTAGAAGCTAAAGATATAGAAGAGTCATTATTACCAGTACATAAATACAATGTACCTACCTTGTCTCCTTTCGCTATCACCAATGATCCTTTGATGACCTTCCACGTCTTATCTGTAAATATGGATATACAACCTTCACTTGCCAACTACCCTGTTGAAATTAGATTTTTCCTTAAATCTTGAATATGTCTTACCTCTTTCAACAACCATTAGTTTCCATTGTGTTGCTTTATTTTTACCTTTCCCATTCCAACAATTTTGCATGGTGCATCATCACCCAAATGAACCTGTCCATAATTACCTTGAACATAATATAGAAAATGTTTCGTATGGGGTGTGGCATGAAATGAAGCCCCTGAATCTACTACCCAAGATTCAGAAATATTATCTACAGAAAGAATCAAAGCATCTTGTAACACATCACCTGTTACATTTGCTTCTTGATTTCTCTCTTGTTGTCCATCTCTTTGTTTCTTTGGAGCTCTGCAGTCTTTCTTCAGATGTCCTTTCTTCCCACAATTCCATCACTCTATCTTTCCAAGTCTGGATTTGGATCTACCCTTCCTAGAATTCCCACGGTTCCCTGAGCCCTTTCCTCTATCCTTTTGTCTTCCCCTGTTCTCCATGTTCAACGCATTACCTGATGTCTCACCTATTCTTTTCCGTCGCATTTCCTCACTAAGGATAACACCAACAACATCATCAAATTTTAAAGTATTTGAACCAGAGACAGAGTTACTTACAGCCATGACCAAGCCATTCCATATTTCTAGCAATGAGCACAAGATTAGAAGAGCCCTAACCTCATCATCAAAGTCCACTTTTATAGAACTTAGTTGATTAGTAACCGTATTAAATTCATTTAAATGATCTGCAACAGACCCACCTTCCGACAGCTTCATATTAAATAATATCTTCATTAGAAATACCTTATTGAACGCCGAGGGTTTTTCATACAATTTGGCCAACGTATCCATCAAACCCTTTGTTGTCTTTTCTTTCGAGATATTGAAAGCCACCGATGTTGCTAGGCTCAGCCGTATCGTTCCTAGAACCTTTCTGTCAAGAATCTCCCATTCTTCATCCTTCATGGCCATCGGCTTCTTTGCTACTCCACTCAATGGTAGGAATAGATCCTTCTGATATAAATAATATTCCATCTACATCTTCCATAACTGGTAGTTTTGTTCATTAAATTTCTCAACCCTAAACTTTCCATCTTTCGACATTGCTCCCACTCAAACCAGGAACCCTCTTTTCTTGTGAGTTACCTTACGCTCTAAAACCAATTGTTAGAAAAATAGGACCGTGGAGAAATAAAATAAAACAAATGCGGAAACAAAACACAGAATATACACAATACAAGAGAGACACATATTTATGTGGTTCACCCAGTGTGGGCTACGTCCACCAGAGAAATTGCCAGGTCCTTTCTTTATTATTATCCAGCAAAATGAAGGGATACAACCTACAACAAAACCCACCATAACTTCCTCTTCTTTCCCTCATAGTCTCCTCTCTCAGAATACAATACTCACCAACCTACATAGCCACAATACATTTCCCTCATAAGAGAGGGTTTCCTTCTAGGTCAAAAAACCCTAACTTAATCTCTATCATTAGATCTGCGACCTTATAATGAACGGTCCAGATTTGTAATGAAATTACAATATACTTTTACAAGGAAATTTTTGCTTCGGGGGCTTCACCCCCAAACCCCCATCAAGGGACGTTGCCCCCGAACCCCCACTGGGGCCCTGCTTGCCCCCAGACCCCCCACTCGGGGGGATAGCCCCCCCGGACCCCGTAGAGGGGGTACCCCCCCTCTGCACTCCCCCACGTGGAAGAGTGTACATACTTCTGGGGTGTAAATAATTCATGGTGTATAAACATGGATGAAAGTAAAAGACCTCTAAATCAGGAAGATAATCGGGCTCCACAACCAACAATAAATTTAAAAATGATTAGAAATGGATTTTTTTTTCAGGGTGCACAAACTAACTTAAGATTTAGATCCTTTGAATAGGATTTTGTGAGTAAACTTATCCAAGGCTATGAAAATCAACATATGTGTCTAACTAAGGGAGTGGTGAAATCCACTGTATAATTGGTGACGTTAGGAGGCTACACTCACACCAGAGTTAAGAATGAGGTTGTGTGAGGTTGGTTGAGGGGATATCCCCCAAATACCTTCTTAGCATAAGAGATATTTCTAGATATATATTCATATATGGGGGTCTTGCTAATACCTTTACCTCTGTGAGAGGTGGTGCTTTAGATATTTTAGGCTTTGTTACCCTGGCCATATGGTTGACCTGACTTATGATTGTTTGACTAAACATTGTTTATAATGTGGTGGCTTAGTTGCTTGACATAGGTAGCCACATAGGTTACTTGCAGGGGTTATTCTGCAGGTACCTTGGGTCAAATAAGGGTCGGACATAACACAAAATTTATGGAGGATTAGCTCTCCGGTGGGATCTAACCGACTGGTTGTTAAGCCCACAAGGGCCCTTATAACTAATTCTTATACCTCTGATATTTGGCAGGGAGTCTCAGGCCCCTCTTGGGAGAGGCATACCTACTTTAGGGAGAGAGGCCCCTTTCAACCACTTTATCCTGTTTGTGTGCATATTGTCCTTTTTTCTTATTTTGGTGTGCTCTCTAATTTTTAGTTGGCTTTAGGATTTTGTATTTCATCGTGATTTTTCATTATTATGGATAGTGGAGTCCCCTTAACTCCATCAGTTAGCTCTGCCCAACCCATGGTCTTTTCTCATTCCATGGAGATGGATCTATTTTTATTTCCTAGCAGTACGTAGAATCATGATACTCAGCCAATAGCTTGGGCCTCTAATCATGTTTTTCTTGGTACACTGGACATGTCTCTACACTTTCCATCCTCTATCTCATTGCCTTATGCGAATCCTAGTTTTGGATCCGAGGGAATAATGCCTCCTTACTCTCCTTTTTCATTTGATAGGAGTCATATCCCTCAACTGACACTCATGGTGAGAGGTTGGAATCTTTCTCTGTATGGATCCAATCCTAGCTTCACTTTTCTAGGAGAAAGTGATCAAATGGGTGGTTACTCTACTTATTACACCCCATCAATATATCCTTCTTCCGCTATGCCAGTTCCTACAAATGATTTTTTCATGGAATACCCCCATCTATTCGCTAGTATTTCATACGGAGGGAGTCAATTTTATATAATGAGATACCCTTCACGGAGTCCCTTCGTAAGGGGGCAACATATATACTCACCTGAGTAACCCTTCTCATGTCGCTTTCTTTTTGCAAGTGAATTCCTCGATGATTATGCCTTTAGAACCCGCTATGAATCAGTTTGGAGGAGGATACCATCCTATCGAACAAGACCATGGTGTATACCCGAACCTTTCCTGGCCTCCAATTTCTCAAAATTATTCTTTCCTGGAACCTTAGTCTCAAACTCCACAACCAACCTCCAGCACAAGTCCAGTCACTATGAGTCATACTGGTGTCACCTATCCAACCTTGGTCAACCATGTTGGAGATTCATCACCAACCTCCGTGAATCATGTTGGAGATGAGCCACTAGCCTCTGTCATTTATGTTGAGAGACTGTCACCAGCCATTGTGATTCAAGCTAGGGGCATTCATACAATTGAGAAGCCTCAATGTATAAGACGTAAGCCCAAGTTCCTTTGTAGGCTTTGCAAAGGAAGTCATTTAACTCGCTTGTGCACTACTACTGTTGTAATAGAAGAAGAACAATCCTTGTCTGACAACCCTTCGGGTTCGGAGTCATATTTGTTTCCCCAACATTCTAATTCTTCTTTGGTTGACACAACATTCATGTCGATGCAATATTCATCCGAAACCACTCATGTTTTGAGGAGTGGTGCATCTTTTTACCATGTCATTAACATTTATAGTCTTGTACCTTCTGAACAAGAGAGCATTCCACTCTCTCTGAGTACGCTCCCTCCAAGTCCTAGGGAGATTTCCTTTGACTGGGATGGTCTTGTGGGTTATTAAATTCCTTCTTCTACACCCTTCTAAATGAGGAGCATTCTTCGATATATCATAGAAAAGGTAACCTCTACAGGTATTTTATCCTCCTCTACTTGGAAGGCTTTGGGTTTTCCCAAGATTGTGTCAGTTGTTTGTAAGTTGCTGACATTTCACAGAAGTCTTGCATGGGAGCGCTGGCCTCCCCCATGATATGTTTCTTAGAACAAAATCAAAGAGTATGGTTTAAGCTCTTTTCCGACTCTCTCAAAAAGAGAAAAGATTGTTGAGTGAACTTGTCTCTTTCACACTCATAAATTGGATTTGTTGGACATTTATTTCGTGTAAGTTTAACCCTTTTTCAAACACAGTAGACTAAATTCATGAAAAAGGACATTCTTTGGCATTAAGTTGTAATTTCATCTTATTCACTTTCTTGCAGTATTGAGCCTATTTCCAGTTCTCTCTTTCACATAATAAGCCTATCACCTCAATTGTTTGCATCATTAGCCAATCAAAGCCTTGTTTATATCCTTTGTAGCTTGAAACCCTATAACCCAAGAGGAAACATTCCCCCGAGTGTCCATATCCTGCATGCACCTCCTTTCATTTATCAAAGCTATGTTCCACTGTTGGAACTAGTTTCTTACTCGCGACATACATTTCCTCCCCTATATCATAACATTCATTTTACTATGAGAAAAAAAAACAAGACGGACAAGAAAATAGTATTATCTTATGTTGGAAGTAGTCATGTCGTCCTTGAATAAAGCACAAACTTTTTATTCCACTTGTCATCAAAATTTTGGGTTTAACATGACCTTAGGAATCCAATCTAGTTACTTAGAGTTTACTCCCTCGACTAGTTACTCTTCCAGTCCTTATGGAGAGTTTAATTGGTGCCCCCTACATCACAAAGTTTCATCATTGAGTATATCCTTCCAGAGTGATCTATATGTCTCATGCTCTTGTTCAAAGAATGTCTATCATCTTGTGTCAGCCATTTCTCAGAACTCTTGACTTTTCATGTTGGCCATACCTTCAGTGTGTCTCAGATTTACATGAAGTTGTAGTCCTATCGTGCATCCTATTCCTACTTTCCTTATGGGTACATAACCTTGAAACCAACAGTCGACATCTCCTCATTGGTCGCTAACTAGGTGGTTTGCCTTGCATTAGATGCTAAGAAATATATTCACATAGTGGGATTTGTGTAGTTTCTTGGATGCCATTATCCTTATTGGTGGTTTCCTTAGCTTTGTCGACATGTTTCCTTATTGTATTATATTCAGAACCAGGGATGATTTTAAGGATGGAAATTTATTTTAAAATGTAGAAACCTTGGTGAATCTTGCTAATCTTTCATATGCCAACTGTAAATGTTTGGCGATATTTTTGTAAAAATACTCAAATTTATAAGGATTTTATATAGTTTTTATAAAATTTTGGCGATTTTTGAGGTAGAATAAGTTCATCCTATAGAATTTGGGCGAATCATTTTTAAAATAGTGAATCTTGTTTTTGGAAAAACCATGGAAAATTAGCCCATGAGCGAAATTTAGCCCCTAAAATTATCTATGTGAATCAAAACATCTTTTTTGTGCACTTCTTTCATCTGGTGCATGTGAAAGATGCATAGGGGTGTTGGTTCATGAACATGTTCTTCATCTGAGTTCCTCCAAATCATCAAGATCCTACTTTATACCTCATGATGAATAATGATGGATTCCTTAATGCTCTCCTTTCAATGGGTCTCCTTCCATCGACTTCAACCCATGTATTCTGGAAATGATACCTAGAGTCCTATGAGTACCTAGAGGCTTGCAATCATCAATGGAAGGTTCTCTTTCCATTAATAGTTGGGAATACATCAATGGATTTGTCAAGTGTTCGACCTCAACACCCTTATTCACACTTGTAAGAATTTACTCGGTGCCTTGATACCTACTTTCATTATCAATAAGATGTCTTGTGTTTGTTAATGATATACCTCAGTTACTAGTAATCAAACAAAGTCACATTATGTTCGAACTCAACTCATTTATTCACATAATGTAGACTTGCACCTTTGGTGGATAATGTAGAAGACTTGAAGACATCAGTTCATAGTCGCATATTTCCTAATTTGTTTCTATCATTCATTGGACCAGTGCCTATATGACTTCAATGATCATGGGAGATCCGATTGTACTCCATTGTATACAAATATCTTCATATTACTTTTGAGACTGGTTTCCACTATTCCTTGTTCATGACTATGACAGCCTATGGCATGTATGTACTTTTATATTTCCTATTCATGGCCATGAACAACTGTTTGGTATATTTCCACATGGATCTGCATTGTAATTCAAATTGGAAGCCATCTGCGCAAAGTCATTATAGATTGTAATATTCTTATGAGCAACTAGTTCATCTAGTTGGGTCTCCATTACTCCACTTCTGGGAATTATAATATATTTCATCCATAGCAGATACTCCTCTGAACTCACACATTAGGGGGAATTTGTTATAGGAAGATTTTCTTGACCCCATGCAACTTTCTGAAAAGGCCTTTTCCATTTCCCTATGCAGACTTGAAGTCCCATTTTGCAATTCCCAAAGACAAAAAATGTATTTTTCCACATATATGTTCCCTAATAGTTATACAACATGCGTATACGTAGGTTGCACCATTACAACCCATGACCATTGAGTTTTTTGCCCAAAATTCAAAAATGGTGTCGGGTTTCCATGTCACGTCACGCGGTCCATGATCCTTGACCTTCCATATACTGGAAACATTCTAACTTGTCCCTTCAGTTCCATTCAAAGGATATAAATGGGCCATATCAAAGTCGTGGAGAAAAAAGGAGAGAAGAATTCAACTTTGAGAGCAAAGTTACTGTGGAGAAATTATTCACTTCATATTGAGATTTCATCCCTTTGTCCTTTTAATTCTGAACACATTATTCAACCCCTAAGTTCTTCCCTATTTGATGGAGAACCTCATTGTCTCTCTTATATGGGATTACCTTTGTTGGAGGATTGAAGTTGTGGAGGCCCAGCTGGAACAGACTTAGTTTATAGGTTCTGAATGTGCCGACACATAAGTTTGTCATTCATACACTTCTGTTGATTACATTTTAATAGAAATACTCTTTTCTTTTCCAATTAATGTCTTGCAAATATTTGAATTGTTATTCCATGGGCGTATTTGTTATGAATATTGATGGATTATGCTATTGTATGTGCTAAATTTATATATTATCACCATATTCTTGTGTATCTGGGTTGTTAAGGACAAGTTGTCGATGTATTACGTTGAGTCAAGTGCTCAATGGTGGACTTCATCGAATGTCTGGACGAGGTAGGATCTTTATCTTGTCTTGTTAGCATATTTTTTTATATCGAATACTTGAGATTAGAGTTGATTTCTGCAGTCATTTTTGTCTGTTGTGGTTTACCCCATGCCATATAGTGATTTTCCTTGTAACAAATTATTTGATCATTTCATTATATTTCACTGGACTAACGGGTAGTTCTTAGTGTAACTACCTATATACATAGGCTTGTATGTTTGAGGTTCTTGTAGGTTGAGAAGGAACTATCAAAAAATAACAATGAGATTTTGATGATCAGGAACGACAACAATTGTAGGACTCCTGGTGAGTTAATCCTTCTTCTCCTCTAAACAGTTAGTTTTTTCCTTTGAATTCAGTTATAATATCTTGGTTGAGTGTTATGTATGGAATTTTATTTCTATACAGTCTTATATTTGTTGTAGTAAGCCCACTACTGTAGGGAATGTTTCCCCAAAAGTAGAATTAGCAACCATACTGGGGGCTTAATCTCCTTTGTGGATCAATATAGGGTCCTAGCATAGATTTTCTTTGGTTTTCTTGATTACTTCTTGATTTTTCTATTGAGTTCAATCTTTTAGAAACCTAGGCCTTTATTTTTAGTTCTTGAGACCAGTCTTTTTCTTGTTTTTTCTTGAAATTATTGGTACTATATGCGCTTTTCTTCAATAAAAGACACATACATATGCAGGTAGTAAGAGGGAAGGGTGCATACATACACTCCCTACTGTTGGATATATGCGTTGACCTGGGTTCTATGTTAGTTCTCCAACAAAAACCTCTTCCCCATCGACTCTTTTGGTAAAACAGAAGGCTACACTACTCACATAACACATAATGCAGTCTCACCTGAGATGGTTTATGGGTGACTACAGGACACAGGTGTCTGCAATCATGTAAGGAATTGGGGTTGTTCTTCTTACTTCTATTTCTACTTTAACATGCATTATATTATACCATTCATCAGATCTAATATTTCATTCATTCTGCATACATATTCTAGTGCGTGTTGTAATTAAAACCATTCATTCATCTAATCATTTGATCATAATTGAAGAAATAACAAAACCATTTAGACACATTGCAATACATGGTTTTCCCATGGCTCACCCACCCTGGGCTACATCCACAAAGGCCTTATTTTTATTTCTTCTTATTCATCAAAATAGTGTTTCGTGCATTACATCAATGAATAGTGGTGAGGCAAACCAAAGTCACACCAAGCTCCACAACTTGCGACCTAACCTTCAGTTACATCAACTCCATCCAGAGCTCTGCAACTATCAACAATACAAAGACTCAAAACTCAAAAGGACCCTTTAAAAGTAAGTTCTCTCCCAAGATACACACATAAGATATGGGACCCCCCTTCAATTTACCTCATACATCTTATTTATACTAGAAAATGAGTTAAAAACCTTACAATATGACTTCAAAACCCTAATCCTAACATGGCTAGGTTTGTCCACATATGCGTTGGATTTCCGCAAATCTTTCCACGCTCTGCTTCTTTTTCCCTTTGTCATGCTAGTCTTCCTTCTTTTCTGGCATGCATTGTTCCCTTTGGTCCATGCTTCCTTTCTTACTACGCTTTCTCCCAAAAATTCCTACCCCAATAAGACCTCAACACTAACATGTGGCTCATCCTGAGTCACTTAGTTCACTTGTTGCAATGCTACCTACAGTCCATGAAACTTCTTTTCCAACTCTATCACTTTATCCTTTGCGTGTGCAATCTTTTCTGCCAATATGTCCACATACTATGCTATCATATACTCTTTCAACACTTCCCTACTTTCTACATGTGCTTGTTCCATGTTGGCTTTCTCCATTTCCAGCGTTGTTATCATTTGTACTAATTGTCCTTGTAGGGGATCCAACTGAGCATGTCATGCTTGTTTCTCTTCTTGTGTGACCGTTATCTCTGCCTACTTGTTTTTCATCTCTTGCAAGACCCTCAGTCTCAACGATATTTCCATTTTCTTTTTCCACTGCTTCAAATATTGAACTACAATGTTCATCTTCTCTTCTCTCTGCTCTAGCTGCTGGATCCTTTCATCTTCTTCCAGGCTAGTCCAAATGTCTGCAGTCTTGTCATATAATTCTACAACTTATTTTTCTTCTAGTGCTATGCTATATATGTGCACAGTAACCTCCTGCTCTCTCAGTTCCCTCACTTTTGGAGGAGTGATTGGAGTCAATTTTTCAATTAATTATGCTATTATTTCATTTTTCTTCCCTACCCTTTCAGTTACCCTTGCAAATTGTCCAGGAGGTTGCTTCTTCTTGATTGCATGAAAAATATGTTGTAGATATCATTTGGGTTCTTCACAATATCACACTTTCTCGCACTCTTCTTACTTTGTTCCTTGACCGCTTAAAAATCACAAGTTTTTAACGTTTCTGAGATTTTCCCTTTTTTTGGATGTGTTTATTAATGTTTTCATCCTTTTTTGGTTTCCCGGTCATCGTTTTCCTTTTTCTAGTCTTTTTCCAATTTCCTTGAGCTTTGTTTTTTCCTTTCTTCGATGTGATGTTTGTCCTCTCTGTTCAATTTTTACTGTGCGCAATATCTTCATTTCTTGTCACACTAGATTTTTGTCTATGGCATAATGTCATTGTTAACTATATGTCTGTCACTTATTCCTCTAACTACTTCTTTTTGGGTTTTTCTTCATTTTCTACTTTTCTCTAACTTTTTCTTCTTTTAAATCCTACTATTTACAACATGTACAAGTCTACTTGCTATGTTGTAACTACTGAGGGTTAGTGGGTTGATTGTCCCTATATAGTTTCAGTCAACTACCATTCACTAGTCCTTGAACTTACTTTCCTGTTACATCTTGTAGCTGTACAACACCTCTATCTATGACATAATTTATTTTATATGGCCCTAGCCAATGCATTCTGAGATACCTTAGGTGCTGCAAATACGTACTGTCATAGAGGAGAACCAGATCTCCTTCCTTAAAATTGTTCTTCTTGATATGTATTTCATGCCATGCTTTATCCTTTTATTTCTGTACCTCTTAATGAAAACCTTCTATGATTCTGTCCTCTTCTGATTCCATCAACTGATCCAATATTTCATGCGTTGTGCCTCTTTTTGTCATATCTATAATTGTTGCAATGTGTAGACTTGGTATCAAATAATCTAAGGGAACTTCTACCTCCTTTCCATACACCAATCTAAAGGGTTTCTTCCTTGTTATCTTCTTACAGGTAGTTCTATAATCCCAAAGTATTGTTGGTACCTTCAAATCCCAATCATCTATGTTCACATTGAAAATCTTTATCAAGCAATTCTCCAAAATCTTGTTGAAGGATTACCCTATTCCATTTTCTTAAGGGTGATAAGGAGTTCTCTTCTGGTGATGTATATTAAATTGTTCAAGAATTTCCTCAATTGTATTGTTAATGAAGTGAGTCCCCTGATCGCTCATCAATATTATTGGACATCCAAATCTTGTCACTACATGTTCAAATAAAAATGATGTTGCAATCTCTGTGCTATAATCCTTTACTGGTGTTGCCTCATCCCATCTGGTCAAGTATTCTATCTCTGCAATAATATAATTGTTTCCTTATCTTCTGGTTGGTGGATTGATTAGACCTACAAAGTATAATGCTCATTTATAAAAAATTTGTAAAGTTACTTGAGGTCTCAATGGCATCTCATCCCTCCTGGATAAATTCCGAACTCTTTGGCAAACATCGCACTTTTGACAATATCCTTTTGAATTATTTTGAACAGTTGGCCACCATAATCCTATGTGCAATACCTTTATCATGGTATATTTTTCTATGTAGTGTCCTCCAACAATCCCTTCACGCACCTCTGATAGGTATTTCATTCTCCATCACATATATCCTTAAAATATTATTTGCTCCAAGTTTATACAAATGACTTGCAATCAATTGATAATCTGTAGCTCTGACCACTAATTTTTTCTTCTACGCAGTAGTAATTCTCTTGGTGCTAAGCCTGTACTCAAAAACTCAATAATGTCAGCAAAATACTGATCAACTATCTGTACTAAAAACAATTTTGCATCTTGAAAGTTGTCTTCCAAGTTACTGGGTTCTTCTCAATTAGTTATCCTTGATAAGTGATCTTCTCCCACATTCAATCTTCCAGGCTTCACCACAACTTCAAAATCAAATTCTTGGTACAAAAGTAGCCATATCCATATCCTTCCCCCCAACACTGGCTTATTGACTAAATATCTTAAAGAAAAATGATCTTTAAACATCTTGAAATGTTTTCCTAACAATTAATGTCTGTATTTATGCAAAGCATACACCATAGATAATCCTTCTCTTTCTGTAGTGTTATAGTTATGTTCTAAATTTGATAAATTTATTCTTGCAAATGCAATAGGGTGATCTATATCACCTTCTCCTGGTTGGTTTAATACTGCTCCTAATGCTATTGTAGATGCATCTGCATGCACATGAAATTATTTTTCCCAATATGGAAATACTAAAATCAACGCAGTGATCATCTTCTCCTTCAAAATATCCAAACTCTGTTGGCATTCATCATTCCACTGATACTTAGTGTCCTTCTTCAACAAATTCTCCATTGGTGCAATAATATGTGCATATCCTCTTATGAGCTTTATATAATACCCTGTATGTCCCAATGTACTCTTCAGTTGGTGCACTAACCAATAGACCATGTTTACACACAACATGCCCTAACAAAATACCAAAAGGTGCACTGAAAACAAATTTTCTAATATTTAATGATATATGACATTTTTTGCATCTATCCAACATCGAACTTAATACTTCAACATGATCCTTCAAAAATATGAACACTATCCAATCATCTAAGTAAACTTCTAAAAACTTGTGAATAAAATCCTTAAACGTTATTACTACTACCCTTGAAAAAATGGTTGGTGCATTCTTCAATCCAAATGGCATAATTGTATATTCAAATGATCCCCACTCTGTAGAAATGTTGTCTTATGTCTATCTTTTGGTGCTATCCTGATCTAATGATATCTTGAGAATGCATCTGTAAGAGAATAATCTTCTTGACCCCCTACATTCTCCAAAACTTCATCTATAAATGGGTAGGAAAATGATCATGTAGGAAATCATCATTCAATTTTATAAAATCTACACAAATCATATTCCCTCCTTTCTTATTTTCCTTCACTACCATAGGACTGATCCATTCTAACTCTTCTACAAGTTCTATGATACCAACTTCTAGCATCTTGTCAATTTCTATCTTCACCTTCTCTTTGTATATTGGAGTCAATCTGTAAGGTCTCTATCTGATAGGTATTACTTATGGCTTTGAAGGGATATTAATATCTCCTAAATATCATGCTAATCCATTCATCTCTGAGAATGTTGCTAGAAATAAGTCATTGTATTCATGCAGTAACTCTGTGATCCTTTCTAATGTCTAATTATCCCCAAAATCTCCAATACTAGCCATCTTTGGTTCTCTTCCCGTTCCAATGTTTACCTTCTTGACATTTAATCATGCAACATAATACTTTGAATATATCTTGGGACCTTCTAATTCCCTTTCACCTTCCACTTCTCGGATCTATATATTGTGTGGCTTATCTTCTTATGTATCTTATTCTTCTGTGATGTGATAACAGTGTAGCAATTGTTTAACTGTCTATCTAGCCTGCTTCTAATATGTTGGGATTATTTCAAATTTGGTTTCTTCAAATATCCTATCTCTTACCACTTTTAGTGATGTATCTATGTCTGGACTGTCATGCTCAAATGAAAATGTAGCTATGAAATTTTTTTGCATCTCTTCCCAGTTTGTAGTTTATCTCTGTTGTTCCTTTTTTGTGTACCAGTTCTTTGGAATTTCTTCTAGAGTGTGAATGAAATGGTGGGGTCATTCTTCTGGTGGTACTAATATCCATTGAGATATGAACTTATCTACATGTTCTTGAAGTTGTCCAAATCCCTCATATTTTTCCTCATATCTATTCTCTTGCTATGCGCCGAATCTGATGCGCATTAACCTTTTTCATTGAAACCAATTGTTGATTGTTTCCTTGTTTGTACCCCACCATCTTGCATGTGTATCTTTTAAAGAAATATATATTGCTGCTAATCTCTGATTTTCCATAACCTCTACCTCAAAATTCATTAAAAATGCTTCTAAATCATTCAATCCATAAAAAGTCGGAGGTTCTCTTACCTCTGTACCAACCCATCTCAGTGCGTATGTCATTATGGTGCATCTTCTGGTAGATAATTCATGTAGTCATAGATAATTCATGTATTCATTGTTGCCAATTTTTTAGTCTTGTGTCAGAGTTTGAAGCACAAGAACTAATACTCCAACTAAGCATGCCATCTGTAGTTGGGATGATATAATCCTCTCCATGTGCAATAGTTCTATATAACTAATTCACATCTTTTGTTACAATATTATCTGTTGTGGGTTCCACATACCTGCCTCCTTTTGAGGGATCTATTGGCACACTAAATATGTACTCTCCTTATTCAAATATCATCTTTCTTGTCTTCAATTTGATAATATCTAGGTTATCAAAATCCCAATCCAGACCTAACGATGCTTGATATGGAGAAGTATTGTCTACTATGTTAATGGCTTCAAAGTCTTTTGTGGTGCACACACCATCTATATCTACTACAATCCCCTTCAACCTACCGTTTGGAACCACTATGTGCTAATTTTCCAACTTCAACTGAATAGGTGAATACCCTAATTGTGGTTCTCCCATAGCTTTCCAAGTCTTATTTGGAAAAACATTGACTTTAGACCCTAAATCTAGTATGATGTCCCCCATATTGAAATATTCTATGTTGGCATTCAATATGAATTCTATGTTGGTTCTTATCTTCTTACGGACTTGATTTACTCTTTTTACCCCTTCTTCACCAGAATTACACTTTTCAAACAAATTGTGTAGTACTTGTACAAAATTTTTATCATTCGATAATTTGACACAAGATCCAAAAAAAATTCTTAAGTTACTTAATTTTTATGAAGACTTATCTTCATTGATCTGATCAAATAATCAAGGCATGCCATACACTGGTATCTCATCTTTTGGTTTAGTCCCTGAAGTAGACACAATATCTTCTTTCAGAATCACCTGCCTAAATTCTTTGAATATCTCTTTCTCTTTGCACATATCAAACTTATGTTCAAGTGTTGTATTCTTCCTGACTCATTGGTATTGGTCCTAATCCTTCTTGGTTGCATATTCTCTTGTCTTAGCTCCACCTCTAGCAACTATGTTAATTTTCTTCCCGTCCTCTTCTCTATTTTCCACCCCAATCCATTGTACGTTCTGATTGTTCTGGTTCCTTTTGTCATGTATTTTTATGAAGAGTGTCAGATAGTCTTTTGTTTCATGGTATGTTTCACGACAATACATACATGTCACATGTGGCTGTGGGAATTCTCTTGCATAGTGCCCTAGTTTTTTACAGTTATGACAAGCAACTAGTCCTTGACATCCTCCAAATCCTCTTCCTCCCTGACCTCTTCCTCTGAAGCCTCCTATGTTTCCTTGATTATATCCATGCATTGTATCATATTGAGGTCCTTCACTATGTTGTGGTTGCATGTTATTGTACTACAATGGTGTTGTGCACTGATCCGCAGGATCATACTATTTTTTCCATTGAATCTATTTTACTTAATCAAACATCAAGCATTAATTAAGCGCAAGGTTAATTAAGGTAAATATACATGAAAATAGTAAAACCACAAGAGCATAAGTACCTTCATAGTATCTAGTAGGTATTTTCATTATTGCATTCAACATTATTACTCAGGACTTTTATGATCTATTCGTTCTACCAAACATAATCAGAGACTATCCAAGAGTGCTATAACTAACAACTATTACCACTTAGCATTCAATGTTTGATCTATGGGTAATTCTTACCAAAAATTATACAATTTACTATGTACATAAAACAAGTTCTACACTACACCCTTAATGTTGCTCTAGCAATTTATTCCCTTATCATTCTAAGGGATTGAAAATAAGGAGCTAACCACTAATTATATATATATATATATATATATATATATATATATATATATATATATATATATATTCCATCCAATACTAAATTTATTTTGTTAAGAACTCATAGGTAGATCCATCTTCTCACGAAAGACATACCATTCAAGTTATCTTTCATTATATAACCCTTTCAATGATTAAATTTCAAATTTCAAATAGCAGGTGTTGAAATCTCAAATACTTATCACAACAGAGAAATTATACTCTTTCTCTACATGAGATTGTTCATTCTAAATATTTTTGTTTTGGGGCATAAGAATTGTCTAAAATATTAATTAAATTTAAACTCTCTAATTCCACATGGGAACTCAAAAACCTATGAATAGTGTGTTGAAAAATGGCAATTTTGTGATATCTCCATAAAACTTATAACTTTTAATATTACACAAGCCTACCAACATCTTTATTTGAAATTGTTTTTCAAAAATTTTACATTAAAATTTATAAAAACACAATGGTTAAATAACTAAAAATTATAAAAAAAAAAACTTTCTAGCATCATTGAAATGTAACTCTACACTTCTATCATGAAATTTGATTTCCAAAAATATTTACAATAGATCATTATTCTCAAGATACATTCATAACACTCCAATTTATTAAATCTATCTTTTCAATAATATAAAAATGGCCATTAGTGACATTCAGTGAATTACAAATAGTACACTAGAGACTACTAAAAGCATCTTCAACATTGTGATTTGTGATTATTTATATAAATGTGATTATGATTCAGGAACATTGATGATCAAGGGGATTTCCTATCAAAAAGTAATTCAATCAATATAATTACCAAAGATCTTAGCAAATATGTTTTTTTTAAATATACATCCCCAACTTTTAAGCTAAAGTCCACAATTAGGAATAAGGTAAGTGAATAAGGTTCCAGCCAAAAGCTAGAGGGTAAGGAAGGTTAGGGATAGGGAGACGAATTGGGGTGAACCTCACTCGACCCTCTGATGCAAACAACCGATTTAGAAAGAACTAACGAAGAGGGAATTCAGATCTGGACGCCCAAGGAGTAATCTGAGAAGGGGCACCGAGCAAGCCCGAGATCTGTCATGGATTGAGTGATGAGAAGGGCGCACAAGGCAAGACAAATTTGTTAATGTACTGAGCGAAAGAATGGCACACTAAGAAATCCTGAATTCGCCAAGCGACTGAGCGATGAGAGGGCGGAAATATTTGGTTTATATAGTTTATATATACAAGTGTTTACAACAAACCTAAAAACGAAATACTCAAAAACAAATTGTGGCTGTACTTAATTCATGTATACAACTTCCCAGTATTGAATTACAGAGAAACATTCCTCCCGTGGGTCAAATGTGTGACCTACATAAGTCAATCTACTTCGAAACTACAGTACATAAATTTCTTACACGCTATAAACAGAAAGCACGAAAAACATATTCATGCACCCTATATTTACTCAAGTGAGTCCGAAATATGATAATTGTATTTCATAATTACCGTGGCTTAGAGAATTGCAGAAAAACCAGAGACATACTCGTATAAAATCAATATCCCTTATATAGAGTTATTGATTAAAAATGATTAGGAAGTGAACACACACAGCTCATATAGGTCAAAAACCTAACAATCAATTACCATGGATAGTTACTTAAAGGGATTTTGCATATGCAAGTCAAAATAATTGAGCTAGTAGCTTACGGAGAGGTTGATGGTATCAAATGATATTAAAACTCGAGAGACAACGGAGTGCAGTAATCTACATGTTGATGTTGTGCTTGATGTTGCAGCACAGAGGGATTCCATGTCTAACTTAAGGAGGATTTCCTGAATCACAGCCAGTGAAAGGTTCTTGAAGCCACAATCGGTGATTCTCGTCTTATAATTTTCCTTGGTTAGAAAGAATGACACAATGCACCTAGATCGTTTCCAAGGAAAACATAGATTTTGAAACGTAGTCCTTATTGTGAAGAGGTGAGGTGTACTAGAATTTATAGGTAAAGTAGGGTTTCATGTTGTGGGCTATTTTCAACTTCTCCAAGGAGTTTGGAATTCAAGCATGCTTCACCAGTCACAAAAAATTATAAAAACTTGATTATACAATTAAAATCCAAATGAAATTACAAATTCCATAAAATATCGTAATTCGGAGACGAACATGGGCCTAGAGATGATCTTTGGACACTGGCATTCCTTCTGACCTACCACTTGCTATTCATTTAGACTTCACTGGTACCTCCCAGCAAACGTTAGGGGTACTCTTTCCCCCCCCTTATCCCCCCGAGCTGCAAAGGGGCCACGCACAAAAAACCAGAAATCATCTAGCTCCGAGCTTGTCTCGCAAGGTAGAGCCACCACTTTCTCTCAAGCTGGGTATCCCAACTCTGAGAAGTAAATCGAGTCAAAAATAATTCGACAAAATAACTTTACCAATAACTAGTGTGTTCATTTTTTTCCTCTCAACCATTTTCTTTATAGGATTTTTCTTAATGACACATCCGAACAATTAATTTGATTTTTTTTTAATTAAATAAATTAGAATTATTTCCCCCTTACACTTGTCACCCTCTTCCCCAAGTTGCAAAAGTAATTCCACATTTTATTTTAATTAAAATCAATTTCCCTCACCTTTTCTAAATGCGCTCCTTAAATCACTCCTAGTTGTCTCTTTATTCCCCATATTCCCATTTAATGACTCGCACCTTACTAAATCTAAGTTAAGTTAAAATATGAGTCTTATTATAGTTAGACTAGTGTTAACTAAACTCTAGATACCTTTCTATGTGTACACATTCTTCCATGTTTATTTCTTTCTTATTTTAAAAATTCCTTTTAATATTTTCTTGCACACATGTGCCTTATCAAATCTTTAGATATATTTCACCCATTTTTAATTCTTAACTTGATTTACTTCATTCCCCCTTTTTAATTAATTTACAATTTAGTGTTAGTTTTCTTACAAAAACTTAGGCTTAGGCTTAATTTCTTCCTCCCCTTTTTGAATAGGTGTAGACTTTTTAATGAGATTCTTAATTAAAAAAATCTTAATTAATTAATTAAATCCAGCATGGCCCAAAGATTTTCAATGTTTGTAATTATTCTTGTAAGGTTTTGTAGGCCACCTATATTCATTGACTCGAGTTTCATTTATGCGACGTTCCCTTCAAGATGCACTCTGTGCTCCAAGGGTGTCACTTGCCTTTGACTAGTTTTGGTAGCTGTCCAACCCTTGGATTCAACACTCCATTCAGGCGACCTTATGAGAGACTAAGGGCTTATAATGAATAATGACCCCTCCTTATTGCGCATCGCTTAGAAATATTTGTGAACGACTATCTCAGTCTACCCTCACAACATCGTGGACCTCTCAAACTAGAGAATTGTTAACCTGCAATTCGAGCCATGACGTGAGTACTAATAGGTAGTAACAGTGACGCTGCCACACCTCTCCCTCAATATATGGTCTATTTCCATGGCCCCTTTACTCCTTATGTGAGTCATATTAGCAAGCATTCATCATCCTGCATCGATCAACGAAACACTATCAAGGATCCATATATAAAATCATACTATAATCAATTGACATGTGTCACATATGCATAAATGAAATACTAAAACCAATACAATCCATTCCCTTACTCAATCCAGAGTCCAAGGAGGTCCATTTATGCCATCGACATCCACATTATGTCAAATGTCCTGCACACTTAGGAAAACCTCGTCAATAACATCTGTCAATACATATATCTCAAATAACATTAAATCACAACCATCAACATCATCATAAAAATCCATAAGTGGAACAAATAACCATGTACTATATCCGGATAACTTGCACGCAAGTGTCCTAAAAGAATAAGTCGATAACAGGTGCTCGCGAGAGCGGGATGTTACACAACGCTTGGAATTTGATCTCAATTTTTTTTTTTTTTGGTCAGTGCAAATTTTCTATGTGTTTATGGTATTGTTAAAAGTGGGATTAAAAATTTACTCATCATTTGTATAAAAAAAAAAACCGAGAGGGCCCAAGATGGGAATATAGTCTCATTTGACGAGGAGATTCTAGTTATTGACATGGCTAGGTTGAACACGGAGCCTTGCTAAAAAACAATGGAGGAAATATCAGGTGCATGGAGAGAGTGGTACTTCTTCCAAATGATTATCTATGGAGTAGATTCTCAACTTCTCACGAATGTTATGAACGTTGGCAGAGAATTGTGTAATCTTCCATTAGAGGAGAATCATGCTAATGAACCTATTACATATGAAAGATATGTATGTTGAATTGGACTACAGAAAGGAGTTGTTCTTGATTAGGGAGATTATTACTTTCACTATTTCCTAGTGAATGTGTAAATGCCTATATTTTAAATTTTGTTCAGTTGTCAACTACTTATATTAGTTTCACTAGTAGAAGTTTTTTTTTAATTAATGTAGGTAGTGTTTGAAGCAATGTTTGTGATACGGATTATTTTCGGCACGAAATGAGAGCGGAGATATAATAAGGAAATGCACAGAGATATTGTGGATATTCAATAATATAACAGAAATGTATCAGAGATGCAACAATAAACACATATATGCAATAATACATGATTTCTATTAATGAAAGAAATGTACAGAGACTGTAAAAATACAGATTGAAAGACTCGCTAGAATGGTGGCAG